>SNQJ01S0196614.1:0-17512 GCA_010110895.2 Picea sitchensis
ATATAAGGGAAATGTTTCCAAGGATCAACCGTATAGTTTTGGGGGTAGTGCCTCCATTATTGTTAACATAAATGGTGTAATGGAAGTATGGCAAGAATGTTAGAAATTCAACGGTGAATTATTGAAGGTACATGCATTCCAAAGAATTCCAACAGATGTCTAAAAGTAATGCCTCATGTGCAAAGAAGATATAGAAGTACACAACTATACTTTTTAGGAAAGGCATTACATAAATATAAGTGAATTATAGAATGGAATAATTCCAGGAGTAATTAGAGAAAGTAGGAAAAATGTACTACTAAGTGGATGACAAGTGGTTTTGAGTTTATGACAACACTAAAAACGATGTGGAAGCCATGAAGGGATTGTTGATTCTAGGGAGAATGTTGAGTGCAGTTCACAAGTGTTGTATACATTGAAACATTCCAAGTAAGTTGGGATGAAAAGTAAAAAATATTGAAGCAAGGAGGTGATTTTCTTGAAGGGAAAACCAATAAGGGATCCTGAAGAAGAAAGTGGTTCTAAGTTTAACATAGTAAGAAAGAGATATGGTACATGAGGGAACCATCTCGAGTAAAATGAACCCATTGGTGTTACTCCAAGAGGATGGAAGCACCACTAGAGTTCATGATGTCTAGTAAAGGTAATGTTTATTACTCTAAAAAGTGATCTCTACGAATCAGTAGGCGACTACTTTAGCCAAAGTAGCTTCGAATTTCGTACCTCCCACTGCTTTCAAACTTAAATATCATATACAGATGAGACATAGATATTCATTACCCAATAACATACACCATTGGCAAGTCTTTGAGGATGATGAACAACTCCGATTTTTTTTAGAAACGATAGACGAGTTTGTCGAAACCCACGCTGACCAAGAGAACCGAAATGATCCTATTTGGATGATGCAGGAAGGGGAAGACCCCCAAGAGTTCCAGGATAAAATCGCAAATCACCGAATGTTGGTTTTAAAAATAATCAGATACCCAAGGGCCTGATTCCCTTAGAAAGGCTTTTCAGTCATGATGGCATCCCTTTGAAGACTACCTTACAGCCTCAGCCAGAGGAGGTCGAAGATTTCAATATAGGTATCGAGGAGAGTCCCAGACTGGTGAAAGTATCCATGTACCTGTCTCCCAAAATCAAGAGTAAATATGTCGAGTTGCTTAAAAAATACAATTTTTTTTTTGCCTGGTCTTATGACGAGTTGAGAACTTATGATATGACTATCATGGAACATAAAATTAAACTAAAACCAGGCGTCAAACCTTTTAGATAGAAACTCAGGTAGATTAACCCTATCCTGTTACCGGTGATGGAAAAAGAAGTAAAAAAACTCCTGGATGCTAAAATCATAGTTCCACTAAGATACTCTGAGTGGGTAGCCAATTTGGTCCCAGTAAGAAAGAAAAATGACGAGATCAGACTGTGTGTCGATTTCAGAAACCTGAATCGATCATCACTCAAAGATAATTACCCATTGCCTAAGATGGATCACATTTTAGAAAAAGTATTTGGAGCTAACCGGATGTCTATGATTGATGGTTTTTCAAGTTACAATCAGATCGGAGTGCATCAGGATGATAAAGAAAAAACTACTTTCACTACCCCTTGGGGTACTTTTATGTACGATAAAATGCCCTTTGGTTTGATGAATGCAGGGGCCACTTTTCAGCAAGCCATGGATATCACTTTCGTGAGTGAAAGAGATAAATTCGTCGTTATCTATCTTGATGACCTGAACGTGTTCTCCAAGTCCGATGCAGAACATCTAACGCACCTTAAACAAACCTTTGAGAAATGTCGTAAATTTGGTTTGTCACTCAAACCCAAGAAATCCCATTTTGCGATGCGAGAAGGTAAACTCTTGGGCCATATTGTGTCTAAAGAGGGGATCAAAATTGATCCAAAAAGATTTGAAGCAATAGACACTATAAATCTTCCTAGAAATGTAAAAGAAATTTAGTCTTTTTTAGGAAAAATAAATTTATTGAGGAGATTCATCCCCAACTTCGCTGAGATTGTGAAATTGATAACAGATATGCTAAAAAAGGACAGTGAGGTGAGGTGGACCAACGAAGCCAAACCATCAAGAAAGTAATAAGTGAAGCACTGGTCCTGGAAAGTCCAGATTACACGAAAGAGTTTTTGATTTTTTCTTTTTCTTCAGAACATACTATTGCAATTGTGTTGTTATAGAAAAACGAGGAAAGTTTTGAGCGGCCTATTGCGTTTTTTAGAAAAAGCCTCAGAGATGCTGAGTTGAAATATGATATAATGGAGAAATAGGTCTATGCAATGGTGAAAGCTCTCAAGGCTTTCAGAACTTACGTGTTGCATTCAAATATCATTTCTTATGTACCCTCTAGCTATGTTAAAGATATCCCGGTGCAACCAAATAGCGATGGAAGAAGAGGCAGGTGGTTAGCTAAGATCCAAGAGTTTGACCTAGAGGTCAAACTAACTAAAATTATCAAAGGTCAGGGTTTGGCCAAATTGCTCGCCGAATCGAATTTAAAAGCACTCGGGATAGAGCAGTTGCAAGAGAATGAAGGATTCCTGGAAATTGATGAGCTTGATATCACCGCACCTACAGCCGAAATCCAAGATAATTTTTCTGCTTCAGCCTGGTATCACGACATCGTCCATTACCTACTCATGCTTCAATGTCCTAGTGAGTTAACCTCGTCAAAAGCTAGGACGCTAAAGTTACACGCTGTAAAATACTGTATCATAGATGCTAAATTGTATTCAAAAGACCCCTTGCGTTTCCTACTGAGTTGTTTAGTCGAAACTGAAACAGAAGGGATTATAGAGGAATTCCATGTCGGAGTATGTGGAGGACATCACGTGTGGCGATAAACAACGTATAAAATCTTTAGAGACAGATACTACTGGCCCAAATTGTTCACAGAATTGAACACTAAAGTTTGAAATTGTGTCCCATGGCAGTTGTTCTCAAGAAAACAGAAGATCCCAGCTTTGCCCCTTATTCCAATTAAAACCGAAACCCCTTTTCAGCAATGGGGACTTGATTTCATTGGAGAAATCCATCCACACTCTAGCGTGCAACACAAATGGATCCTAACTGCTACTGATTACTTCACAAAATGGGTGGAAGCTATTCCCACAAGAAATGCAACCAATTCAGTAGTAATCAATTTTTTGGAAGATATTATTTTATCCAGGTTTGGTTGTCCCCGGAAAATAGTCACTGATAACGTGCAAGCATTCAAGTCAATGGCTATGGTAAATTTTTGCCTAAAATATAATATTGTACTAGGACACTCAACAACTTACTATCCACAAGGAAATGGTCTAGCTGAGTCATCCAACAAAAGCCTAATTGTCGTGATAAAAAAGGTCCTGACAGAAAACAAGAAAGCATGGCATATCCATTTAAAATATGCTCTATGGGCCAACAGAATAAGCACTAAAAGAGCAATTGGGATTTCCCCTTTCCAGATGGTATATGGCATTGGTGTCGTTTTACCAATAAATCTAGCTTTGCCAGTAACGAAACTCTAGCAAGATTCAAGTGAAGAACCCAATGACGTTACCAGGAGAATAAACCAGCTGGTTGAAGTTCAACAAAATAGGGCCGAAGTAAATGAAAGGTTGCAAAGGTATCAGGATAAAATGAAATCCTTATTCGATCAGAAAGTGAAAGATAGAGGATTCCTCCATGGAGACTTGGTCTTAAAATGGGAAGCTAGAAAAGAAGACGCTGGAAAACATGGCAAATTCGATCCAATCTGGTCTGGTCTATACAAAATTTTGGACTTGGAAGGAAAAAATGCTTGCTTACTAGAAAAATTGGATGGAAACATCCTTAATGCCCCTGTAAATGGGCGACATCTTAAACACTTCATGCAGTAATGTGTTTTTAGTCATGCAGTAATGTGTATTGGTCATGAAAACTCTCGAACAAACTTTCAAGAAAGAGGGTAGGTTGTGTTTTTAGTTCTTTGACTTTGGTTGGATCATAAACATGTCTAAATTAATCCTAACCTTATTAGTTATCCTAACAGGAATAACTGATTGGTTTGGCTCAAGGAAGTTCCCTAGACTAAAGGTCAAAAAGTTTCCATTAAGAAGTTCTCTAAAGCCCTTGATTTTTTGAAGGCAGGTAAGAAGATTGACCCAGAGCAATTTAAATGAGTTGACAGACTTTGATTATTTTCAAACAGATACCTTCTCGAGTGTATTGCGTACTCATTGATTTCCCCCACTTCAAAAATATATATAAAAGATTGAATACAGACAGATGGTGAAAGGAAATTCAATATTGATTGCCCCCATCTAGTTCAAAGAGATGAAGAAAGGAAATTCATGCTTATTGATTGCCCTCATCTCATCATTTAAATGCTTGTAAAAAATGAAGTGGTGAAAGGAAATTCAACGTGGGAAGTCGGATAACTTCATCGGGGTACTGAACATGCTCGTTGGCAGTGAAGCAATATCCTCGCATTTGATGAAAACTGTTATACATAAGTTAAAAGATACTCTGGTAATTTCTCTTCTTTTCGACTGGAAGGTTTCTAAGATCTCCTTACCGGACATAGTGTAAATACTTACCTTGATGCAAATAGAATCACGAGAAGCATGATAAGATGGTTAATTTGGTTTTGATTATCTTACATAGATTTGAGGTCAGTTTCAGGATAAGAAATCTACTGAAAAGCTAGCTCGGGATAGTCAGAATTTTTTTTTGTTGAAAAGTTTTCAAGGTTAGCGTTGAAACCCTGATCTTGTTCGGTCGTTCTCATTATTTGTCTCACAGAGCCAAGTCTTTGACCCCATTACCCAATGAAGGCACTTGGTCTACATGTTCTTCTCGTCCCACAAGGAGACAAGATCCCTAGATGGAGCCTAATGTTTACACAAATTTTAATTTTTCCTGTCTTTGGAAGCTAAAGCTTCATCTTTTCCTAAGTCGTGGAGCCTCCCTTAGTCCAAAAAGGGGAAATTTGAGCCTTCTGTTCCTTTTCGTGTTTTCGAGATTCGGTTTTTCTTGAATTATAATCTTCAACCATCTTATTTTCCCCGTGCCGAAATCCTGAAAACGCTTAGCTTTTTAAAAAAAAAATTAAAAGGGGAAAGAAATAAATGTCACATTTTTTGTTGCTTTCCAAAAAGCATTCTTTAAACCCGAACTTAATTAAGTTCCTAAACATGGTTATCATTCCCTTAATCTTTCGCGATTCGGGTTTTTCCTTCTAACGAAATGCTTTCGAACTCTCAACAGTCAAACTCACGATCCTCACTTTTTTCGAAAAGATTAAAAGGATAATTAATTATTGACCTGTTTTAATTAAAGCCCTAATACGTGTCTTATCACCTCACTAATATCATCGTGATTTCACGACCTGGGGATTGCTTGTGACTTATCCCTTGACAACAGGATCCCCGAAGTCCCGAAACGCGAAATCGCATTTTCTCTAAACAAGTTTTAAGTTTTAAGTTTCAAGTTAATTCGTTTTTAAAACAGGATTAGAAATAATTAAACCACCTTTCGCATTTCGGGAATTGAAGAAGGCGGTGATTTTTGAAAATTCAGTTTCGAAATTGCCGATATACGACGACATTAATAACGGATAAATGAAGATATTTTTTGACATGAAAGCGTATCTCTAGGCATATCTTTCCATTAAAAAGCATTAATTTTTCATTGTCTATGTCTGTACACTTGCTTTAACGTGAAATTGAAGGTTAAGAAAGTCTTATGTTTGAACTTCATAGCTATACTTTACATCTATTGCATGTCATGTTTACCTAGTTTTATACGCACTTTCTCTGTAAATAGGTTTCTGATCCAGCACAGGTATCATGGTGCCTAAGAAGGCACCCAAGAAAAATGAAGAGATTGTAGAAGGCTCGAGTACAGACGGAGACGTTATATCTGATACAACACCACATGCTATCGATTCCATAAAATCCTGGAGACAGATTTTCGAGACTCTGGATTATGAAATTAAAAATTTCCCTCATGACGCCGACAACAAACTTCATGATATAGCGGAGTCCGAGCTCCACAAAATAGCTACACGACCAAGGCTTACGACTTATAATGACATGATCAGTTGGGCCTTGGAGTGAACTGACATACAAACGAGGAGCATTCTGGACAGTCGAGGGGTCATCATTGGCTCTTTCAGACCGAAACATGTACAAGTAATGTATAAATTATCCCCCAGTCCCAAGTACATTTATAATCAAGAATTTGTGAGTAATTTTCAAAGAAAAGAATGTTTGGAGGCAGACCAAACCTATCCTGACATAATCAAGGACTGGTGGAGAAATGAGGGAAAATTCAAGGCTAACACCCATGCTATTTACGCCACAACCTCATTGAATGATTATATGATTTATGTGGCGATGATGTTATGTAGAATTTTCAGTAAGAAAAGTCCCACCCATTTCCCTGCAGAGTGGGTACCTCTTTTGCACGAGGCAATAGAAGGTTACAACTTCAATTGGGATAAGATTTTATCTGATAACGTGGAAAAGGAGGTCATGGACTATCAGACTGCAAGATCAAAAGGATGACCAGTAGCCTTTTATATGTTGGCATACATCATGGATTCTATATGCTTCTCGACTCCTTTCCCTTTGATGAATTGGAGTTGGAATCCTACTTACCTGGAGCTAATTCATGAATATCATTCTAAACTTTGGGAGGAAAATGCCAAGGATTCGTTCTATGAAATTTGTCATTTTGTGGTGATACCACTACATCAGATGTTGTACGGTTGTGTGCCTCCCCGCATCTCAGATTCTGTCACAAGAAACCTCAGGGCAGTTGTTGACTGGTTCATAGAGGAGAATTTTTCATACATTAGATTTTTCGGGTGTTCAATCCCCCCACACGCCCTACCAAAATTCCTCCCTGACAGGCTGGTGTGTAGGGAGGTGGCTCATCAAATAGTAGCATGTGGAATTGGGATAGAACTAAAAGCGACTCAAAAGAAATTTTGGCCAATTTTTCTCGTTCAGATTGGGAAATTTTCATTGCTCAACTTAGGTCATTCCAAAGTTGAAGCGACAGTGCTAGAGGATGTTAAATTGGTAAAAATCAAGCATAGGAAGCGCGATCCTTACCAATTGGTGGGAAAACACATGGCCCACTGTAATATGAAGGCTTATGAACATGAGAAGTCCCCTTGTGACAACTTGTTCAAAGGGACTAAGACCTATGAGGAGGTGTTAGAAAGGGTACAGACACTGTCATCCGACTTGCAAGCTAGTTTTCAGACCTTCCAGAAACACAGACAGAGAGGAATGCCCAAAGTGCTGCAAGGTGAAGCAATTACCCCTCCTCAGGAACAAGAAGATTCTCCTCCATGTTTTGGACAAGAAACACAAGATAAAGTCAATCCTGAAAAATTTCCTCAGGAGACTGAAGGATCTTCACAAAATGAAGAGGCCTTACAAATAGAAAATCCATAGACAGAAGCAGAGAGGAGGTCCAGGACACCTCCCGAGTCCAGTAAGTCTACTCCTCCTTCATCACCTGTTGTTGATATCATTATACCTAAGGCTATGGGAGAAACAAGGTCTACAGAGATAGGAAGTCCCATAACTTCCTTAACTCCTTTACAGTCCACCTTTGGACTCCCACAGATGGGAGATATATATGTTGGTGACATCACCCCTATTTCCAGAGATGAAATCCCTCCTTCCGATTATTTTTTCAGCAAGAAGAGGAAGGTTATTGTAAGGAAAGAAATGCATATGAGAGAAGGGGGTATGGTGAAGAAGCATAGGCTCTTGATAGATGGCCAGAAACTAGAGGAGGAGGATTTCACTACAGAGGTAGCAGGATCCATGGGAGCCATGGAAACAACAAACATTTTTACTGTGGAGAGCATGAGAACAAGAATAAAGAAGAGTAACCACATGATAGCTCGATTGAAGGATCAGTTGAAGAATGCTGAGAAAAACATTAAAGAAGAGGTAGATAAAAGTCTAGAATAGGCCATAGCTACTAAAAGCAAGAAATCCAGTCACTCAAAGCTAGCCTGGACGAAATGAACCGGAGGATACAGGTAAGTCAGGTACAGGTCACCCAGCAGAGTGAGCTTGTTAAACAATTGCAAGCTAAATTGAGTTTGACATAAGGCCGGGTCGTAGACTTGAAGGATTTTCAAGCCCTCTCGTTAGAAGCCCATACAAAGATAGAAGTTGAGAAACAACAATTGATCTCCAAAATAGAGATCATCCATCGTTATTTTCAAGAGGCAAGCAAATCTCTTGATAACATTATTTTACTAGAAAAAGAGGCTAAAGCAGCAAGGAATACTTTTTAGAAGACAGTCACATGTTCAGGGAACAGGGAGATGCTGAAAGATTTAAAAATTTCTGTCATAGAACAGATAAGAGGAGACATTATGCTCAAAGCATGGGAAACAAACATAGTTGAAAACAAGAAGATAGTCAAAGAAATCAAAGATGACTGTGAGGGAATATTTGATTCTTTGGATAAGCAAGCATTAGGATTGGAAAGAAATGACTTCTCTGGACTACTAGGGCAGATAAACATTGTGAAACAATAGTTGTACTACAAAGAGAGTTCACAGGAGTTCAAGTAGAAATTTCACAGTTGAGCGAGATCAATACCAATCAGATAGACAGATGGTTGATACAGCCTAATTTAAAGCTGCAAGTGATCAGATCTGTTGATAAAGGTTTTGAACACCAGTTTTAAAAAATACAAAGAAAGTTTTATCTATTTGAAACTAAAGATCTCCCGACACCACCCAGAATTTTTGTTCATTTTTTAGAGAAGTGTGTTGACTGTATAGCTTCAAAAGAGGGAGAGACTTCAGCTAAGCAGTGAAGTGTCATTCAAAGTCTTATACTTTTGAAATGATAGACCAATGAAATGTTAATCATTCAACGGTTAAGGTTGCAGTTTTGTAACTATTTTTCCTTCTTTTCCCCTAAAAAATAGGAGATCGCTAACGATCAAGTAGTGATGATTTTGTATAAATAAAAGGAGAGAAGACTAACAATGGGCTTTTTGATCTCTCTAAAAAGGGCATTTTTGACGAAGTAATTTTGAAGAGACTCTAAATTAATAGAAATGCAGATTGAAGATTCTAGATCTTGTCACCTCTGAGTTATGTGTTTCCCTATCATCTCATCTTTCTTTCATATGTTTAACTGATGAATGCTTGGCTACAATTTAGTAAAACCTCTACTGTGGAAATTATTATTCTTGTTATTTAAATCATTTACAGTTTTTCCTCTATATTTGTTATCAATAGATACAAGACCTGTAGATATTTAGATTTCAACATCATATGCTTCATTAATACTTTTCTCATTTCGTAGTTTTTTGTTACTGTGTGAGATTCCTCTGAAATTGATGCCTCACTTTGCTAATATTTTTATGTTTTTCTTCATATCATACATGTTTCTTTTCTTTAAAATTTGACTCAGATACAAGAAAAGGCCTACAATTTAGTCATCCTATTTATTTGGGTGTTGACATCATTCTCGTTGTATTGTGAAATAGAGATAACAAGCCTAAAATGAAAACACGAGAACTTTTTCTTCTTTACTTTACCCTTCATGACAGTACCAGTTGCAAGGCAGCCTAACATCGAACTTGGCCTTTCGGATCAAACCAGCATTGCCCTAAATTTATTTAACACTATCTTACAAACAACAAATAATCGGGTTGAGTTATAACGTTCATGGGCGGCAATTGAGAGAGATATCAGTGCCCATGAAAACTAGGAATTTTGACAGAGATAGTTGAGGAACCAACTATAGCCCTCATCTTTTTATCATATCTTTTCTTATCGTCAACTCCCTCTGTCTTTTCAGATGCCTTGACAGTATACTTTAGAGACTTAAAGTATAAACTCTGGAACAACAATGAGCATGTTAAGGAAGCATTCGTAGTACATGTAGATATGTGTCAATGCATGCTGAAATGATTGAGAATGCACATAACTTGTTGTAGACTCGGAATAGTCTAATGTTTCATGTGGAAAAAATAAGTTATGACAACTGAAACCATCATCAATGAAATTATTGTTGATAGCCATCCATATGAGGACAACAAGGAGGATTAATTGTTGCAATTTTGTTGAGGTGAAATAGATAAAATTTCCTCATCCAGAGTTTATTTATAAAATATGTTTTTATATTATAATTTGAATGCATTAAAAAGAATGATTTCCATATGGTATGGTAGAGGCCAGGGGCTTGGGATAGTTGTAGAAGCTATTAGTTTTTACATGCATTCATATGCCACAATAATAATTCATGATCTGTTGGTTATGGGATAATAACCAAAGAAGGAAATGGGTACGCCCCTATTATCGAAGTGAATTTCAACCAAGCTAGGGAAATGATTGGATTTGGAAAGGCTATAGTGCCACACAAGTATCTAGGGAGCCTTCTATTATAATCATTGTCTGGACTACAACCTTTCTTCTAACACTAAAGAGCACCGTGGATTTACCTTCTTGGTGTAGTGTCCAGGTTGAAAATAAAGGTATCCAAATGGCTAAGCAGGAAATGGGAACTGTATGTAGTATGTGTGGAGGCATTGACCAGACCATCTAATTATCATGGTGGGATGCATGATTTCGATCAAGGATTTCTAAAATCAATGCAAGAATGCATTGAATAGATATGCATGGAGATTTGCGTTCATGCATAATGTGGAGATGGTAATTTTTCACTCATGTATGGTAACATAAAGTGTGTATGCTTGAAGGCTTCATGGAATACATTTTAGAAATGCATGTATACCATACATTTTGTACAAATGATCATGCTAGTAGTTGAGATGTTAAGATCATGACTAACTCATGAGGTTGTTAACATTCATAAACTATTAGGTATTGCAACAAGAGAATTGTAGGTTGAAGCATCCACATAAGGATGGAATACAAAGGATTTTTCGTTCAGGGAAAAAAGTGATAAAAATAATTATGATAAGGATTAGTTTAATTGTTGATAACATATATGTAGAGAATGATAAGTTCATGTAAATTAATAGTTTGATAACTATGATTGGATTGTTAGGTGTAGACAATTCTAAAATAACTTTGAGAATTCTTATAAATAATGCAATAAAAGTATGTTGTGCATGATATACAAACCATATTTTTGGCTGAGTGCAAGACATAATTAATGCAGAGAAGTAGTTCCAAATATGGAACTGTTGGAATACATAATGAATACTAATGCATGATGCTGCAACAACCAAGAAAATATGACATGAATTTCATATTGTGGGAAAAGTTGAATTTTTCCTCAAGGAACAAATTTGAAATTCTAAATGAAATTTTATAATATTGACTCTTGATGACTATATGTATGTACTGCAAATGAGATAATATTACAACTGGAATGATTGGGAAGAGGAGCTATAGTTGGGGAAAATAGAGCCCTATAATTGCAGAGCCTTAGTGGGGATATGTTAATAATTTGGCGCTCTCCTTGTTTCTCCTTCATGCCAATGTTCACTTTACACACTCTTAAGGGATTTTCATATGTGTCAGATTCAAGTGTTGGACCTAATACATTGCGCTCCCCTTCAATCTATGGCACCGGTACATTTATCGGGTCTTCTCCTTCTTGGTCTTCCTTGGTAACATTATAACATTCTAATAGTTCATGAACTATTGCAGAATCTCTATGTGCACTACATGTAGGTACTATTTCTACTTCACCTTCTTCCCTAAAGTTGTTTTCTCTAATGAATTGTAAAGATGCATCTACTAAAGGTGACTCAACTTCAAAATTAAATGTTACCTTAAATTTTCAGGTGAGATCTTCCCAGTATGTTGTTCCTTTGCACACTTCTATCTCTAAATACCAGTTCATGGGAACTGTCTTTAGCGTATGTATGAATCTGTGTGTCCATTCCTATTTTGGTACATGCCTCCAAGTTGTAATACATTGCACAACATGGTCCTTCAGATTGCTCATCCCCGTATATGTTTGCATGATGTTCTATGTTCCAAACCCGATGTGTATCAACCTATAACGATGTTTCCAATCTTCTATCCCTTCCTTATGGGTTTCCTACCATCTCACCGGAGTTGGTCTCATTGCAACATCTAATGCTAACAATATTTGTTGTTCAGGTATCCGCAACTCAAATTCACTTACAAAAGAACTTACCTCCATTAATCCACCAAACCTTGGTGTATCTCATACCTCTATTCCAATCCAACACAAAGGGCGAGTGATGAAAGCACACCTTCTAGTCGACACTTCATGTAACTGGTGTTGCCATTGTTCAAGTCCTTCCTCCAAGTCTGATGCGCATGAGCTTATGCTTCTCCAACTAAGCGCACCATCTACAGTGGGATTAACGTAGTCATCCATGCATGTTGTAATATTATATAAGTTATCATTTTCCTTTCTCACAGAATCCACATATATTATTGCCTCCATAGGATCAAATTGTGCAGTGAACTTTAAGCCTCCTCCTCCAAAAATAATCTCTATTTTCTTCAAGTTAATAATCACCTATTTTTCAAAGGCCCAATCTAGTCCAAGCAAAGCTTGGTACGACTAACTATTATCCATGATGTCAATCACTTCAAATTTAGCTTCACTGTGCACTCCATATGTATTAATAGGTACTCCTACCAATATCCCGATCAATATTATCTTATGCTGGTTAGTCAACCTCATCTGAACAATTGACCAAACCAGCTTCGGTTTCCCCATCATCTCCCACGTCTGTCTTACAAGAACAATGACATCTGATCCTAAATCTGAGATGAAATTGTCCATGTCATATTCTCCTATCTGTGCACTTAATCTGAACTATATGTTTGTCCTCTTCTTGCGTAAGACTTGTTTCAGTACTTTCTGCGTCACAGGTACTTCTCTGTGTTGTGTACACTGATCAATCATTCCATGCAGTTCATTCAGGGTTGTCTCATCCTGCATCAATTCTAAACATCTCTTAAAAAAGTATTTCAAAGTATTTACCTTTTCGAATGGTCTTTCTGGAATAGTGCAATCATAAACTAACAACATATTGTATATTGGTGGTGTCTTTGATGATGATGCTATCCAATCTAGTCATATTATCTCCTTCCTTACTTGTTTATAGGTTTCTCTTTATTTCTACGGATTGAATGCTGGCATGGGCTCAATTGCTTTCCTTATCCATTGTTAAACTCCCTTTCCATTCTCCATAGCATCCGGTATGGTTCTCGTTCCTCTGCGCGTAATATTTTCTATTCTAGGATGATCATTACATTCCTCAACGGCTATCATCTGCAGGTTCTGGTTTTGATTTTGATGTTGTTTTTTATGTTGGTTTTGGTTCCATATATCCTTCCACTTTGCTATCAGTTGAGGACAGTCCTTTTTTGCATGATCTAAGGCTCTTCAATACATGCACTTCATGCAAGGATTCAAGAAATCTCTCTCTAAATGTCCCGATTGATTGCAATTATAACAAGTTATCATTCACTGCCTCCTCAACCAAATCCTCCACATCCTCAATGTCTACCAAATCCTCCATGTCCACCCTGGTTAAATCATCTTGGAGTGTTGTATTGTGGAACTTCTCCTTATGCCATGAAATTTTCTTCTTTAATTTTGTACTCATCTCAAGTGCACTATCTCATTAAGTTGAATGTACGACAATCTTTTTCATTGTGTCCTATGAATTTGCAAAAATTACAGAATAAATTTCTTGGTGTACTATGATACTTTTGCAGTAAGGGAAAATCATTCGGATGATGTCTCCATGTCTTATATATATTGCAATACCCTACTTCTCTTTCCAATGGATATTTTTCTCTTGTGTCCATATATTGCATGAATGTCGAAAATTGTTTCTTTCGATGGCCTTCTGTCCTAAAGGTTATACACCAAACATGTTCATGCTTTTCCTTTTCCTTTGTCATCTCTGATAATTGAATTTTTAGTGCACCCAACTGTGATTGTACCTGTGCCATACCTATGCCATATTCTACATGAGATGCTTCCAATTTCATCATGATATCCATCGCTTCTGGATGCGACATGACCCTCTGTTATGTTAATAGACAGTGAATATGCGACAATAGACCTTAAATAATCCATTCTCGATGCTACTCATAGAGAATCTAAAAGGTTAATTGATCCATCACATATTTAAATCTTTGGTCGTAGTCCTACACTGTCTCATTCTGCACTTTCTTAATCTATTTCAGCTCTAATATATTGTAATTCAGATTTTGGCTTTCGAAATTCCTTCAACAATGCTTGTATAATCTCTACCAAAGTTCTTGACGGTCTGTTCGGTGTAGTTGTTTGATACTTCATATACCATAGTAGTGTGCAACCCCTTAACATCATGGCCAACAACATGATCTTTGTCACCTCGTCCTGGACATTCTTCATAGTCCATATTGTGTCGCATACAAACAAGTGTTGCTCAGGGTCCTCCGACCCCACTCCCTGAAACTTAGGAATTCTTAGTGTATGATCTATCCCTTCCATTGTACTCGGTGTTGTACTTATCCTTGGTGATGATGACTGACTCTGTTTTTTTGCACTACTTCCACTTTTCTGACTATTGTTTTGACTTCCTCCACTTACTACAATTTCTCTTGAACAAGTCTCGCTTCCTACTTCAATTCTTAGTGACGCACACGAGGTAATGGGTTTGACATAGATTTCAATCTAAGATGGACTTCCTTCTTCTGTTGGACAGTAATGAGGATCTCTTTCTTTCCTTTTCCTTTCTCCGTACGGTGTGATCTAAAGTACTACATAGGTGTCACTTTCCCTGAATTCCCTATATTGTTCTTCTTTCTCATCCACAATCTCCTTCTTACTATACCTAAACCTTTTCCCATAGTACAATACTCCAATATCTCCATCTGAGTCAGTATCCTCTTCTCTCAGCATCCTCAGTCCATCCGATCCTTACTCATTCTTCCCACTCTTCGACCATCCTCTGGTCATTCCCCAATTCCCCTATGTGTGCAAAGGCGCCTAGCTGTCAGAATCCATATTCATGACATTCTTATTGCATAGTAACATCTTTATCCAAGTAGATAATGCAATCAAATATCTTCCACACTGACCCTTGAAAAGGTCCCTCTCTGTGACACTATATGATTGGGTACAATCTATCACAAATTATGCAATATAACCCCCCTAGTATACTATTCAACCAAAAATCGATCGTGCAAGAAACCTTATTACTTATTGTATTGAGTTGTCTGATAAATTCAGGATTCCTGTTTCTTGGAGATTCAATTCTATATCTCCCCATGTTCTCCACTAGCCTTTCTAACCATTCAATCAAAATAATCAAAAATTCACCAAAGAAAATTTCATGCAGATATTTGAAAACATACTTTTGTAACCATTAATCATCACTGAGTCGAGGGTTTCTATTCTATTCTATAGAAAAGTCTCATTACTTCCTCTCTATCCATTTTTTTATTTCTTACCTATTCGGCCTCCAAAACATTGCCCTCAATTACAATTCCCCGTCCCGACAACATAACCATTTGTTGGTGTGCAGTGGGAAGACACAGGGTTAATCATTCAAATACCAACAAATGCTTTAGACATTGGCCCTTTCGACATCACTTGTGAAGCAAGTGAAGTCTCACCCGAGGCATCTAGAGGGGCTACAGGATCAAAGGTTCTGAGTGATGAGGGGAAGCGAGGCATTCAACATATCATTTACTCATGTGCGCCATTTCCATTATTTAAAAGTTACTTAACATTAAACATATTCTATGTGTGACATTATAACAACATATATTCATCATCATACTTAAGAATGATCATCATTGTGTAGTAATATTAATCATCATAGCATGCAACCACATCACAACACACAAGTTTTAATATGGTTCACCCAACTTGGGCTACGTCCATAATGACTGGCTTCTTTTATTAGTCATTGATAATTCCCTTACAACTGCGCACTGAACTACAAAATATGCAACAGTAACATTACCCAAACCTTCCTAGCCATTCTGTTGTAGTGCGAGCTTCACTTGTCCGTCATACCTCATACTTCTTCCAAAACTCAGGCTCACTAACATTCAAAACCCCTTCTCTTACGCACTTTCGAACTTCTCTACCCAAAAACCCTTTACATATTCATACATAAAATTAGGGCTAAGCTCGTTACAAAAGTGGACAAAAATGTCCCAAAAACCCAATGGTCCATAACTGTTTTCCTCCTTTTATGTGCTTCTCGGTTGCGTAACCTTCTATCGCGCACTTTGACTCATTAATATTTTCTCCTGTCGCATGCTCTGGTCCATATTCTAACTACCTTTTGTTATTTGACTTATTCTGGTGCAGATCTCAAAACTTAACCAAAATGCATATCCAAGAGTATTTATCTAATAAGTTCACGAGGGCAGGGAATGAGTCTCCAAGTGGCTTAATATACTTCTAAAGGTGATAAGTGTCAAGATTAATGCATGCAATATATATTGTTGGCCTTAGTGTATTTGAGAGGGGGAACTCATTCAGAAAGAAAAATCATTGAAGAAGAACTCATGATAGAGGGAATTGATTGGGGTAAAATTTATGTTTCGGGCTCTCATGAGAAGAAGGGGGTCGAATCGTATGGAAAATCCAATTATTACATTATTTTTATAGAGACGTTTGTAAGGAGTTGTGGGGTTGTAATCAAAGTTTACTGTTGAAGAGACGGGTTTCCAGGACCATGAGAAGTCTCTTTGGGTTAGAGATTGGCTTTTGAGAAGTGGGTTGTTAGACCCATGAGCATTCTTCCCTGGTGTGCTAGGCGTTAGTCGTAGAAATCGGTGTCAGCGACCTAACCTCCCTAACCCCTCACATAGGTATAACAATATATTTTCCATGTAGTAAAGGTCGATTGTTAGGGACCTATCCTCCCTAACCCCTCCTGTAGGTAGAATAATATATTTTCCATGTAATAAAGGATGACATTAGTTTATAAGGCCTATTTAATAAATGAGAACAAGTCAATGTAAGAAGACCTAATAGAAGCTTTTTCTTCTAGAAATATATTCTGCTAGAAGGTTCTTTAGAAGATAGAATAAGTATAAATAATAGGAGGCATAAGAAGTTTTGTTTTGAGAAATATTGTACTAGAGAATTGTTCTATTGGAGGTTTCCCTCTCGAAGAGGGAAGTGAAAATTGTTTCCTATCAACAAAGGTATTATTTTGGTGTCGTGTTTTCATATATTGTTTTTTTTCGTTGTTATTATTTGCAATATTTTTGTTTTCGACTATTATAATAGATATGGTACCTTACAAGTGGTATCAAAGAATTTTCCTTGGAAGAAAATTGTGGGCTATTGTTTTTCAAGGTAGAAACGTACTCGGGCGTCTTAAATCTACATAGATCTATCGTTCAATGCATAAATCCACGTATGGGGAAGCATACATGTAGGAACTACAAGTGGTACTTAAGTCCACATTATTGGCCACCCTTGTAACCCTTGTTGGTACCCCTTCAAGTGGTAGCGCATCAGGAAACACATGTATACAGATTGGCCTATATATTTTGAA
>SNQJ01S0196615.1:0-17381 GCA_010110895.2 Picea sitchensis
TGACCTTGGAAGCTAGGGTAAGGCCTCGTTAGCCTTACTATCTTGAGCATCGGGCAGTCATTTGGCCAAGGGAGGAGGAAGCTTGAGGCACACACCTAGTTAGGGGGAAGGGAAATTAAAATTTGTAAAATCTTTAAACAACTTCCACAACACTTAGTTGCATAGATCACTTGTATGTGTTTGGGGGGGTATTAGATGTATGCATAGGCAAACATAACTTGTGAAATATCTCATTGCTTTAGCTATATCTATTGCAGCTACATGTTTATATCTGTTATGTTTACATGAGCAATTAAGTTACTTGTTGAATATCTTGTCTATTTGCTTATTGTGGTGTGGATCAAGGAAGCTTTGAGTATCCCACTTGGGGAGGCAATACTTCCTTTGATCCTTGAGTGCTTTTGTGATTGTTGCCAGTGAAGGCAGTCCAAATGGAGTAAGTGCCATTTGGGGCATGCTTGGCTTATGTGTGTAAATCGCTCACATCTTGTCATATCTTGTACATCTTGTTACATTGGTATATCTTCGTATCTAATTGGTATATCTTGTATCTAGCTTATGTATCTTTGTATCTAATTTGTAAATCTTGTAAACATTGTAACACTTAGAAATTCTTTGTATTGTTGTAAACTTTGGGTTCGTGGGTAGTTGAACTTGTTCACGTTGTAAAACTTTTGTAATTGAACCACCCTCAAACCTTAGTCAACCCCATTGCCCAACATAGGCACTAGTCTTAGTTGACTTAGGGAAAAGGGTTGACTCTCATATAGATTAAGATTTGCACTTTGCATTTGTTGCTTGATCATCTTAGGCTAGTTTTCCCCCTTTTGGCCTATAACAAATTAAAATCAACTCCTAGAACATTAACTTTGAAATTAACTTAGTAATTAGGGACTACCCCCCTTGGCTTCCCTAGGAGTAAGCCTAGAAGGAAGACTTTTGTGATTGTTGCCAGTGAAGGCATTCCAAATGGAGTAAGTGCCATTTGGTGCATGCTTGGCTTATGTGTGTGTAAATTGTCCATATCTTGTACATCTTGTTACATTGGTATATCTTCGTATTCCAATTGGTGTATATCTTGTATCTAGCTTATGTATCTTTGTATCTAATTTGTAAATCTTGAAACATTGTAACACTTAGAAATTTTTGTATTGTTGTAAACTTTGGGTTCGTGGGTAGTTGAACTTGTTCACACTTGTAAACTTTTGTAATTGAACCACCTCAAACCTTAGTCAAACTTGCATTAGTCTAACATAGGCACTGGGGTCTTAGTTTAGGACTTAGGGAAGGGGTTGACTCTCATATAGATTAAGATTTGCACTTTGCATTTGTTGCTTGATCATCTTAGGCTAGTTTTCCCTTGGCCTATAACAAATTAAAAATCAACTCCTAGAACATTAACTTTGAAATTAATTTAGTAACTAGGGACTACCCCCTGGCTTCCCTAGGAGTAAAGCCTAGAAGGAAGAAGTTCCATCAAGGTGACAGTGTGGACAGGAACTCAGACATCAGGTTCCGAGGGCACACCAAGTGAGTTGGACTAGCTCACGCTAGCAAGTGTGCACTAGGACGACAACACCCCCACTGCTAGCTCCACTAAATTAGAAGCCACATATCAAATGATAATCATACATGAATGAATAGAGTAGAGGTCCTTGCCTTCCTTTTATAATTTTTGTCTCACCTTGTCCTTCCAAATTGACTTTCATTTTATAATATTTAATTAATTAATTAAATCACTTTAATTAATTAATTAACCTTTTTTCTCCAAAAAGCTCTCATCTCTCCTTCTAGCCTCCCTCACACTCCAAAGTCACTTCTAGCCATCCTATCCTCTCGTAGGGTGCTGTTCTCCCATTCCAATGAGCTATTACACCGAGAGGTTCCTCCAAGTAATGTGCCCAAAATGACCTTCAAAGATTTAATTTAACTTATAGCTCAAAATAGTCAAAATCATGGAAATCGCTAGAATCCAATGGAACCAAAGACAACCTGTATGAATGGATCATAATGATTGAATATGATGATCAATGCAAGTCGGACCCCACAATGCCCCCTTTCAAATACCCTGCATTCTGCTATAACATCCATCTCGCTACTCCGGTCATCATAAATCTCCGCACTATGATGATACAACCCCAGTGGGGGCCACTTCCTCCTTCATGGAAAATCGCTTATTCTCAAGAAATAACCGAATGGCCTCAAGTATAATGCTAGGATCCCATTTCCACCTATGGGGAATGGGCATAGTAGAACCCATCCAAAGAAGAATACAAGCATAATTCCACCCCCTTCGATCCTATATCGAAGTGGAACCGCAATATCATGGGCATAGTCCTAAACATATCAACCCTGCAGGAACTCTCCTCAAGACATGACACACTACCATTCCTCTAATGAGCGTCCATCCTCCTAGTCTATACCAAGATCCACACGGCTTCCATCAACTACATATACTGCCGATGCCAATGAGGTCAGCACTTCGTGAGACACTTTCTGCGTCAGGGTTCTCAACATCGAAGCTAAATGGAAAGTTAGAACAACTTTCCGCTACAAAGGTCCACTCGCCGGGCCAATGAAATGCTCAACCCGGCATCCCTGGGTCCCATGGTAGTCTCTGAAGACTTCCATGCCGACACTGCATTTCAAGGATGGCCCTCGCCTCGATCGCCTCCCCAGATTGTATATACCGGGATTCCCACCTTCGGATCCTCGCTAAAATCCCCTGCGGGCTATTGGACTCCACAGAATTGTACTCAGAAGGACATCTCTCTGTAAAAGAATTCACTGGCCCACCCATATCCACGCCCTATCATGATGATCAAGAGGAAAGTTGCCTCTCTCTAACGACAACTCTCGCACTCCACTCCAAACCACTGAGTGTGTGTGGCTCTCATGAATCCCAGGGTCATCATGTAGTCTAGGATATCCTCGCTAGCCAAATGAACACCCTCATCCCATATGGTAAAGTTGGAAGTTTATCACTTCCACTTTTCGCTAGCTGCTCCTGCAGGAGATCGATCAATCAATGTAGTTCTCGTGTTCATCTGTTATCCTCCTCATGCTACTATCAATGATAAATGTGTCGAAGAATGATAATGTATATATTCCGCAAATGTAATTTATAGGGACTAGAAGGCGCCATATGCTTTGGTCAATCCCAAGGATTCGACGAAAATCTCATCCACCGGTACCCAAGGTAAATACTCACCTGTAATCATCACTAAATCCCAACCATCTAGTACAACCGGAAGTAACTCTTCCAATCACGCTTCAACCAACCTCCATCTCATCTCCCATGCAATTACCGATATGGTGTGAAGGTGATCTCTTATAACTAGGTGTTGTTGCAAAGGAGGACATCTCAGATGCTCCTAGGGTGTGTCTCTCCGCAATTATACCTCTAAATCATCATACATTCTGATGTCTCGTATTAATACTCATCAATCGTGATGCCCATCCTACTTCCACGTCAAGGCTCGTAGACTCATGTTGCATCATAGATCCCGGTCGTACGGTTGGATCAATCTCTACATGGAGGCCAACCGCCTCTAAGACAAATTGAAGTACATTCATCATTCGTGCCTCCGCTAGATCATCAACATCTCCTAGCAACGGACTTAATGATATATTCCAGTGTCACTAAGACAGATGAAGGGATCTCTGCAACTCTAAGAGGGTTCATCCATCTAGACTGACATTAGTTGGATATCTGTAGCTCTCAATAATCCTCTCGAGTGCTTCAACTCCGAGTAGTCGACCATCTCCAACTCCCGCCTCCCCTCAAGTCTCTTGATAGATCTCAACCCTCATATATCCCATTTAGGGATAACTAGGAGATCATGGGTCCGTACCCATGTGTCCCATACGGAGTACCAAGAGCACGATTGACTTGAAAGTAATAACTCGAGGGTCTACCTTTCTCTTTCATCACTGCCTCGACGCTAGCAAAGATCCATCACCCACCGGCTTGGTCTTCTTGTATTGAGAAGGCTCTTGCTTCAGTTAGAGGTAATTGTTCCAATGTATCATGGTATGTGTCTTGTTTGATTGTTATAACCTTCTGATGTATGCATCAAATTCCTTTATTTCTGACGACTAATCTTACATTAACCCACTTGACCATGGTTGGGGATTGATTGTATGTTCCACGCGCACTCCATAGGTTTTGGTTTGCCACCGGGATTTTGAAGAGCATCGTCATCTCATCATATCATCACTTTTAAGATTTTATCTCCACTATTCTGTCCCATTCCTAGTCCGCATTTCGATGATCCGCTTGTGGGTTGCACCTATCTCGTGGAAGAAGTGTAATAAAGGCCCGTAAGGTAAAAATCGGTAAAGATGTTACAAAACAAACCTAGAGATGTTCTCAGGACCCCCTCAGGAGAAGGCAATGAAAGGCCTCCTCGAAGAAAATGAAGAGGACCCCAAGAAAAATAACAAAACAACATAAGAGGATAGGGCTTCACTAATGGTGCCTATTATAAGTCTATGGGTACCCAATGTAATGACATTGCCATTAATTGTTACTAATGGCAAGCACCTCGGTTGCATGGCTGAAATCCTAATAATGAAGCCAGCCTTTATCAATTCTTTTAGAAAGTGTTGTGGGTAACATCACCGTCACGACGCCAAGGTAATGTCCTCTAGCAGGACCTTGCCAAAAGAACAAGGTACAAGTGGCTTTGGTAGCATTGCATCCATGATCTGTACAAACCGCTTCTACAAAGGGGTGCACCACAAAATATCATGCATCCTTTTCTTTCACTCTACCCGTATGTTCTGACATCCCTTGACCACATCACTGCTTTTACATGGTTTGGATGATACCGAAACTTTCTATTCTTATGGATGCTGGCCCATTAGGGTATTTTGTCTTTTTTCTTCGACTTTGTATTTTGTGGTTTTGTAATATCTTTGAGCTATTGAAACATATATCGTATTTTATGTATATGTTTGATAACATTAATGACGAAAAGTGATTAACATTGGGCAGGATCCTCAGGATTCACTGAGCCCATGGAGGGCGTAAGTTTTGATGTGCAAGACCATGCCTCGACTAATGGTACCAAGTGGACCCACACATGGGGAGATGATTAGTTCTGACCTCCAATAAGAGCCCATCGGTTGCCGGGACCCCACTGTAGGGGCGCAGACAGACAAGATTGGTCGAAATTTTGCACATGAGAAGGACATCTCCACCTGTGACAGACTTTCTTTATCGGAGTTCGTTGGGTTGGACCCATTTCCGATGGAACCCTTTTCCTCACAACCGATGTCAAATTGTAAGCCATTGACGATCTTGAGCGGTGGTAGTTAGGACAAATAGTACCTGTGGTGGCTTGGAGAAGCCCAGAGTGGCTAACGTCCGACTGATGCTCTTGATCAGCCCTTAAAGGGCCTAACGCCTCTTTAAGGGTTTGATCGCCTCATCTTTTGGTTTCATTTAGGGTTTTAGAAAACATCTAATGTGAAAATAGTATGATTTTTGGTTTATAGCCTCGTTTGCCATTTTAAATGACCCAATTTTAATTACAGGTCATCATACACCATATATTGAGGATGTTTTTCCCTCATTTGACATAATAGAACTCACACCAGAGGTCTGATTTTCGCGACCCTAGTTTGCAGTATTTTATTCCTTAAAGGAGGCTAATTCTTGTTGGATGGAAGGATTTCACATTTTGGCATTTCTCTTGAAGGAAGGTTTACAACTAGGGTTTGCACATGCTTTTCTTCATGATATGTAAGTGTATTTTCTGCAAACTTCTTAATTGAATGGTTGTGTGGGTTTTATATTCTTGCATTTACTTATAAATTTATTTAAAACCCTAGGCATACACAAGTAGGTCCTGTTTCATGTCCCCTTTAAAGAGAAATATTCAGCCATTGAAGAAGGGAGAGAAGAGTCAGCCACTGCTACTAACTCGCATTCCTTCTTCTCCCTTGCTGGGTCGCACCTTTGGGGAAGGTCAAGAGAGAGACGTCCCAGGCCTAGGTTATTCACACCTAGGGGTCAGCCCTACTCTTTAGGGTTTTGACTTTTAGGGTTTGATAGGCCTTGCCTTTGCAACACTCTCCCCACCTTGTTCTCATGTCTTTATGCTAGCCATTTTTCCAAATTTGACCTAAAGAAGGAGTAAAGAGCACGAGGCCTTGCTTTGGCAACACCGGAGTGGGCCTCTTTCCCTTAGGGTTTTTGATTCTAGGGACCTGCCTTTGTATCACTTTAGAACCCTTCCCTCTTTTATTTAGCCTTTATTCCTTCAACTTTTGTTTTCTCTCCTTAATTGACTCCATCCCTTAATTGACTCCATCTACCCTATAAAGACCCATCTTAGACACACAACATTGAAGGATAGTGCTCGAAAAACTTCAAACTTTTAATTTTGAAACCCTAAGTAACGCTTTCAACCCTAAAAAGTTGACGCCACACTTGGTTATTATTTCATCTTTGACGCAAAGAAATTTTACGATAGTAAATTAGATAATGGTTTAAAGCATTTATTTAATAAAATGTTGATTGATATATTTCCATCATCATCTCAACAGTTATTGATGAATTGAATTTTCCATAGTTAATTGACAAAACGTTGATCTCATTAATATCTCAAGTTGTTTTACATTGCTTACTTATTGATATCGGATAGTCATATGTTTCAACCTAATCAAATATAGCCTCAGATAAGGCTCTTTTATTGTTGTCTTGTTCCTGTGTGTTCCTTTGGGCATACACTTTTATCGGGTCGATTAGTCAAGTTGTCCTGGGATCTGGTGGTAACCTCAGAGGAGGAACTTCTAAAACCCCACCTTTATATCTTTGCCTCTTCAAACCCTCTATCGCTACTCTGCGGGACGCCTCCCCTCGGCTAAACCCTCCTAAACAGAAAGAACCCTCCCCATTGAGGTGACACATTGGTGGAAGGTTCATGGCTACGCCGGGCTTTGGCCTCTATCCTTTTGTAGCCTTTGACCTAAGCTACAAACCGCATCGACAACACCCTCAACAGAAATCTCACGCTCAACAACCGATGGTAGTCGTCCTCATCACGTATACTCTCCCTGGTATATGAAAATCATCCATGGCAATCCTCATCCTGAACTACCATGTGCTAACGATGCTCTTCGCCAATCGCCATCACCGCATGCATGTCATCAATACATCTAGTATACCATAATCATAGCCTCACTAACTATCAACTATGCCACTGAGTGGTGTGACACCTGATCATGGTCATGTCGTAGGTACCCCTTCATGCTCTCTACTACTAGTGCCATCACCAATAACACTTCGTAGGAAGCAAAGTGCTGAAATGCCCGGCCGCTTCATCAGGTGTCACTAGGTTCCGGTTCATGGACAGAATCGCACATCATCCTCAATCAAGTAGCTCCTCTCGAGTCATAGCCTATATCCACTGAGCTTATCCCCTCGCACTAACCTCGCTACTATCATTTGCGCTTAGATCCCATATAGTTGTGTCCAAACACATGCTATGGTCATCTTGACTGCTGAAAAGTTCATCCTCATCAATGCAATCCGATCCCGGAAGTAAGTGCTCCACCAACCTCAATACCAGAATTGCCAACTACAATGGAGTCTCCCAGTTAGACTCCATCTCCCTTCCTCGGTCAATTCGTATGTGTGAGGTATCAACCGCCAGGGTCAGCCCCTCGCATCTCCTCGACCCTCGGGATCTTACACCGCCCATGGTGTGCATCCCCACACCTGTGGGCTCGCCCATCCATCATACCCGACGTGCCACCGATCTCCTCATGTGACGGCTATCATGGGTGTCTGAAAAAAAATGACAAGTGTGTCATGGGTCATCATAGGGAGCTCATCAAGCCTAGGTGCTAACACGTGTGAATACCCACTAGTGTCACCACCCTGCTGAAGTGCAAGGTCATCAACACATGGTGACATGGCTATTGAAGTACATGTGATATCATCCTATTCATCCCACTATTCCTCCAAGGCACAAGGGTCACTATCCTCCTCAAGCGAGCTAGTATCATCAATATCTGAGCAAGAGTCCCCATCACTATCCTCCTAGATTCATACTATCACTAGCCTCTATGCAAGAGTCAATATCATCATCAATCGGCCTCAATCAACATCTATCGCCCATCCACACATACTCATCCTCCCCGCCGCAGTGCCTCAATAAGTGTGCTTTGGATCCCTACAACGGCGATCGTTCCCACTGTAATAGTGGTAAGGTTACGTCTCTACCGGGCGGGGTTTCTAGACACTCTTCCATCCATCTAGCTATTTCTTTTCTCTTTGTCTGCTATGATGACCCCATGTAAAATATCCCATTTGTTCCAACTGGGCTTTCTAAAGGCTAAATACTGAGGAAAGGTTATGAGAGCCCCATTTTCGCTAAGGCCGTAATATATGATCTCCAAGCATGTCATCTCAAAAGGCTATTTCATCCATTTCTTTCAACTATCCATCTATCCCTATGAAAGGCCCCTCGCTTGTGATTTAGGCTCGATACCACCGTAATGATCCCAAGCCACATGATCATCACTTGCTTTGGTGTCTTTTAAACTTTTTCGTTGTGGTATTTCTCAAACACTTTGTTGGTCTACTTGTTTAGGTGTGTTTACTAGCTGAATGACCTCTTGATCTCGGCCTTAGGGCATCGATGTGTTTATATATGAATGTTTGCACAAAATGACAAGAAGAGACAACCATGGAACATACTCTCAACCATATATATGTACATGATAGACAAGCCAAAACATCTCAAACCGCTTTTATTCATGAAATAGAAACTCAAGCATAAATGAAGATGCCGACTGAATGCTCTACCGGGGATGGCTAAGATGAGGTAATAGAGTCAAGTAAGCAAATGCTCCAATAAAGACTACACTAAGCCTCCAGTGTCGGATATATTAATCAAGACTCAATACAAGTAGATCTCGGTCAGAAGGGGATGCTAAACCCCTCGTTGGAAGGTGCCACGCCCTCCAGAATGTCAAGCTCCTCACAAGGCCCCGCCAAATATGTCTTAATCACCCAAAGAAATATGCTAACCCATAGATTCTGCAATCAGTAAGGGGACAACCTGTGTGTCCAAATCCCCAAAACCACTCTCAAACCCTGTAGATACAAACTCCTCCACTAAATGGTGTGCACCACTGGATGAATGAAACCCTAAATAATTCAGCCATGAAGGCTCCCCCAATGATCTCAAACTCCACGTAAATATAGATCGATACCGCAAGTCACTAGTGAAGTCTCGTGGTCGATCCGGCAACCTCCAAAATGACCAGTAACGCCTTCACCCGTCCCACCGCCTAGTAAATAATCCGAACCATAAACCTCTTTAGAAAGCACTCAGGGAATGATGGTGAAGTTCCTCAGAGAAGAAACCTGTGTGTGGATGGAATCTAAAACCCTTCCAACCACCTGCAATGAACTTCCCTTAATGGATGGTGCTCTCTTGCCGGAAACTCTCAAGTGGTGCTTCTCTCTACCCGCAGACATACAACCGATGTAGAACCTCCAACTCCAGTAGAACTGAATCCAGAATGGTGTGGGAGAGTATTGCATCTCCTCAGACCAAGCTTGGGACAAGCTAGGGTGGAATCTTTCACCACCGGACTGCCTTCTAGGCTCTGTTAAGTCAAAACCCTCAAAACCCCAATGTTGGGCTCAATAGCTAGAAGGCCGGATATCAAATGATAATCATACATGAATGGATCCGAGAATAGAGGCCCTTGCCTCTATTTTATACTTCCTGCTCACCTTATCCCTCCAAAGTGATTTTCATTTTATTAATATTTACTCACTAATTAAATCACTTTAATTAATTAATTAACCTTTTCCCTCTACTCCTTATTTCTCCTTCTCCTGCATATCCACCAATGAAAAAAGTCACTTCTAGCCATCTCATCCTCTAGTGTTTCTCCTCCCAATTCCAATGAGCTATTACACCGAAAGAGGTTCCCTCTCCAAGTAATGTGCCCAAAGGACCTCTTCAGTAGATTTCAATTAACTATAGCTCAAAATAGTCAAAAATCATGGAAATCGCCTAATGATCCAAAACCAAAGCCAACCCTGCAGGAATGGCTCCTTGACCGCCTATTCACTAGGGGTCAACTCATGTAAGTTTCATGAAGTTTGCATCATCGATGCACCCATGTTCCAGACAAGATATTCTACTTGCACCGACACCCCAAAGACAAAATTTTGTAAACTTAAATTTTCACCTCACAAGTAAGTTAATAACGTAATAAGTCCTGCATGAGTCATGAGTTGTGGGTCGCACCACTGGATGCTTTCCCATTAGGGGGAGTCTCAATCGAGGGTTTTTATCCTCAAAATTGTTAACGCCCCTCCTGAGTTTTCCTCTGATTATTTTGACTTCTGCAGGACCCATTGTCTTCCAGATTTTGCTGAATGATAATGATAGAAAGTTTCGCGGATTTTCGTAGAGTCTAGATAGGTTTCTTTTCTTTGACACTTAAGCTCCCCACAGATTTAATTAATTACCTATTTTGAGATTGCAGAATTGTCTCTGATTTGTTAATGGGACTGCATTTTGATAGATCTGAGTTCTGATTTCTCTTCAGTTCTACTGTTCCAGGTTCCTGGGAGTTTCGCTAGGGCTGGACATGGACAGGATATGAAGGCCAATGTCAGCCTTTTGTAATGGGAGGGTTGAGAAGAGGTGATTCTTTACTTTGCCCAAACCTTACTCCCAACCTCTTGAAACTCAATCTACACTTCTTAACTTAGTTTCTCAAATTCTTTTTACCCTTTGCCCAAGGGGAAAACGGACTTCACCTACCCAAACCTTGCTTTACTTGATGAGTGGGGCCGTCTCTCCATAGGTGCGCCCTCCTAGGCCTCCACCTCACCATACCTTGACCCCACACTTCAATACCTATCACATGTGGCACCCCTGTAGAACCTTCGTTTTCCTTCTGAACTCACGCCTCTTCACTCTTTTAACCTTAGTAAAGTATCCAAAATTGATCAGCCCTCCTCTATACCCTAAAGTGCCCCCCAGCTCATATCCCTCCTTCATTCCTTTGGGCCCTCCCACGTCCTCCACCCATCACCAATCCAATGCTGTCCCTAAGGAGGGCTTCCTGAGAGATTCCCTCTAGATTTGACACTTGGCTTTCATCTAAGGGCCCTCACTTTGCCTTTTTGGGGTATAAATGAGACCCCTCCTCACTCATTTTCTGGACCAAGAAATTTCACACCCTCTTGCTCTTAAGCAACAAGCCACCCAATCTACTTTGCTCTGAGAGTTTGCTCCATCATTTGGTTAATAGAGAGAAAGCTTTGGAGGATTTTGGAAGAGATTGAAGAATACTCTTATTTCTTTCACGAGGTGACAGGTTATTCTTGTTTGGTTGCTGTGCTAGTAGATCTTGGTTTAAAGTATTTTGCTTGGGTAAACCAATTGAAGAGTATTCTTGTTTTATGTTATGGGATAGCTTAGGATTGCAAGTATTTCTCTCTAAGTTATTTGGCATTTAAATCCACCACTTCATGCTTCACTTCTTTTTCAGAGTTTTGCGGTGTCACTTGGTGAGGACTATT
Organism: Picea sitchensis; assembly: GCA_010110895.2. Taxonomy (NCBI): domain Eukaryota; kingdom Viridiplantae; phylum Streptophyta; class Pinopsida; order Pinales; family Pinaceae; genus Picea; species Picea sitchensis. The sequence goes on from SNQJ01S0196615.1 coordinate 11,570, forward strand.
GGGATAGCATCCCGAGGAGCCCTGTAGCCTTTCTTACACTCCAATCATTTTCTATTTTCCACTTTTATTTCTGCATACATATCAACTTTATTTCAGCATTCTAATGCCTTGTAGATAAGTCATGTAAAAATCATACTTTTTATTGTAGATTTTTATGTAGTACTGTGTTAAAGCAGAAAATTTTCTCTAACATTTGGCTGTGTTTTTTCGCCTGCAAGCTTCTTTGCTGTCGGGTTTTTGCGTAAACTTACTGCCACAGGAAACTCACCATTCACAAGCCTTTTTCCAAGATACATATCTCATTTAAACGTAATTTCCACGCTTTCCTATTGTATTTTTTTGTATATTTTGTACTATTTTACCAAGTTTTTCTTGTATATTTGGTTAACTAACCTACTTCACACTCGAGTTTGGCTCAGCTAACCCCCCAAAATCGTCTTGGTTTGATTTATTATTCATTTCTAAGTTATTAAATCAATTTTTTACTTTTTGGTTAATATTGTTAGGATAGTTTCTCGGCTCGAGCAATGTCAGAGTTTGATATTCCTGACATTCTCTCCGATCTCCTGAGCTACGAACGTAAGATTGAATGCCCGCCGCGGGTACATATCTTAGGGGATATTATAATGTGCCAGACCTTGGGGAGTCATCCCCAACGCTTCTACCAAAGGAAATTAATCTTGATTCTCAGTTTTGTTTTACATATCCGCTTCCTACATCTTTGGGGGAGACTAATCCCCAAATTCGCCTTGGCTTAAGGGGAAATTGACATGTGATGATTTACTATGCTATCTAGTTTAGAATATTTCAGTCTCTACTGTAAGATTGATCTCCTCTCAAGTTTCATTTCATATGCTCACTTTTCCTCTAATGATGAAATTTGTGGTTAGATAAACCTAGAACTGACCTAATGCTTTAGTTCTCTTTATTCTCAAGTTATTTGGCTAATTTCCAAATCTCCTATGCATATGATGTGGATGATCTCCTAGAGCTCACATCCTAGTTTATTCATGGTTTAAAATATTACCATTCCATTTCTTTGCTCAATGCCACATATCTTTTGTTTATGGTTAAATGTCAGCATTACGCTAAACATCTTTCTTTTGCTCACATCTTTAGCTTCTTCTTGCTCAATGCCTCAGACATATACATATCTCACGCTATTATTGATGTTTCATTGCAAGCACCTATATTTGATTCATCTCGTTTCATGATCTAAGGCACACACTTACCCACGGTTTACATATTGCAAATGCTCACGTCTTATCTTTAGATCTCATTTTACATGTGGAAATAATTTATGGTAATGATGGAATGATATGTGCATATGATGGATATTAAGCTCACGACCTCATTCATGTTTTAAGCACTCACATTAATTTAATTCATATATTGCAAGCACTTCACATCATTTATCCTGTTCATGGTTGTTCTGATTCTCATAAATGCTCGCCTTAGCTCATATCTCGAACACTCATCAGCCTTTAGCTAGCTTTCTTTACTTTGAGCCACGCCTGCATTGTGATTTCATGCTTATGGATTTTATGTTCATGTGTTAAGTATCTTGTGCTCAAGTTGTTTTACTTTATGGTCTAACACATATCGCTAACGGTTTACATTTTTCAAGTGCTCACGCTTCATCTCTCACTTCAGTTTACTATATTTTCCTACATATGAATGGTTCATGGTTTATGGTTCAATATCTTGCAACTTTCCTTTCATGTGATGTTATTTTGATGGTGTAACATTGTGCTAATTTTACTTTACATGTTGACATGTTATTGATGGTTAATTGGCTACACCTAGCATCGCTTTACATACATTTTGCTCACGGCCATACACTAAAAAAACATAATTTTTAAGGTCTAAACTTGTTTAAAAGCAACCCAACACATCTTCAAAGACCCACCCGCGTGTCCTAATAACTTTTAGTAACATTTCAAGGGCCTCATTCATCTGCCTCCAACATCTAAAACGGGTTTGAAGGAAAGTCCAGGCGGTAGTGGCGGGGAACCGTCCTGTGGAGCCTCATGGTATCCCCAGACCTGGACTGGCTCCCACTGCGGCGGGCTGACCTGAAGCTAGGTAAGGCCCTCTAAGCCTTTACCGCCTCGAGCAATCCAGCCATTTGGCCAAGGAGGGAGGAGGGGAAGCTTAGCCTACACCTAGTTAGGGGGAAGGGAAATTAAAATTTATAAAATCTTAAAACAATTACAACACCTAGTTGAATAGATCACATGTGTATGTTTGGGGTGTTAGATGCATGCATAGGCAAAAAACATAACTCTTGTGGAATATTTCATTGTTTATCTATCTCTATTGCAAATATATGTTTATGTCCTTTCTGTCTACATGAGCAATTAAGTACTTGTTGAAATATCTTATCTATTTGCTTATTATGGTGTGAATCAAGAAAGTAATGCCTCCCCAAGCGGGATACTCAAAAACTTCCCTGATCCACACCAATAGATTCAAAGATACACAAAATATGAACAATTTACACAATAAGCCAAGCATGCCCCAAATGGAGTAAGTGCCATTTGGGCATGCTTGGCTTATGTGTGTAAATTGTTTATATCTTGTACATCTCTTGTTACATTGGTGTATATTTGTATCTAATTGGCATTGGTCTGGTATCTAGTTTATGTATCTTTGTATCCAATTTGTATATGTTGTAAACATTGTAACATTTAGAAATTCCTTTGTATAGTTATAATCTGTGTTTTGGGGTAGCTTCACTGCTTTTATCAAGAGCCGTTGTAATTGAACTACCCTCAAACCTTAGTCGAATTTATATTGCCCAAACATCATTGTGGACCTAGTCTTAGTTGACTTAGGGAAAAAGGGTCAATTCTCTCAAGGATAGATTAGAATTGCATTCTGCATTGCTACTTGATCATCTTAGGCTAGTTTCCCTTTGGGCCTATAAATCTAATTAAAACTAATTCCTAGAACCTTAACTTAAAATAACTTAGCAACTAGGGACAACACCCCTTGGATTCCCCAGGAGGCTCAGAAGGAAGAAGTTCCTACCAGACAAGCATGGACTGGAACTAGGACATATTGTGTCTCCAGGGCACACTAAGTGAGTTGGACTTAGCTCATGTTAGCAAGTGTGCATTAGGGATCTGCAACATGCATACGATGGAATATGATGATCAATGCGAGATGGACCCCACAAATCCTCTCAAATCGCATTCTCGCTATATAACATCCATCCTGCTACTGGTCATCATAAATCTCAGATCACAAGTGATGTCCCAAAGTGGGACATTACGTAGCAGCTGAGAAGCTTCTGTAAATGGCTCTTTCAAGAACATTTTCCTGATACCCGTTACCCTTTATGCTTGATCAATTTGTTAACATTCTATTCAATTTTGCATAGTATAAGAATCAAGAAGCATAAACCCTAAGCATTCTTAATTGCATCATACATTTATCCAAGATCACAAGAAGATAACCATGCACAAAATACACAAGAGATATCCTGGGAAACCCTTCTTCACAAGGGATAAAAACCCAGCAGCAACCTTTCACTAGATAATAGATAGTCCAAGAGAAAATTCAATCACCAAGAAGAAGTGCGCTAGAATCCCAAGAGACTAGCGCTACACAAGAGAGAGAAAGTGATTCAAGTGTATTATGACAAAATGAGAGATAGTTCTCTCTATTTATACATGTCCAATGAGAACTGTATCCTTTCCAAAAGGTGTCTCTTCATCCAGGCCAAATTTAGCTGAATAGGTCTTCTACATAAGATGTTGGACTTCTGATGGGTCTTCTGCACAAGACGTTGGGCTTCTTCTTGTCTTTGGGCATCATAGTGAAAGGATGCATCAATATGCCACACATGGCTGCACCCAGTGTGAATGTCCTCATCTCTTCTAGGGGCTACGACCCACTAGAACAACTCATCATCATCATCAGGGGCTGCTCCCTCATGATGTGTCCACTTGGTCATCTCCCAAGTGACATGTCCACATGGTCTGCTCCCATGGGAAATTGGGTGCCATCCCAGGACAACTTGCCACTCTCCTGACAAGTGTCATGCTCAACTCAGTCTCAGAGGAGTGTTCAACCCAGCCCGATATGGGGAAAAGATTAAGGGCGTCCCCACAGATCAACCCAGCCCATCCACCTGGGGAGATGACCCGTCTCAGGTCAACCCAGCTCAGCACAACTGAGGAGAAGACCAGTCTCAGGTCAACCCAGCTCAGTCCACTGGGGAGAAGATAGTGAGAAGGCACAGGTCGACCCAACCCACTGCTCTAGGGAGAAGACCTGAAGAATGTCTCACGAAGCTGCAATCATCAACAGTGCCTCTAGGCTCTCCTGCCAAAGTTAGGACATTTCCTCCTAGAGTAGAGTTTGAGTGGTAACAGTCTGATTTGATTTCATATGCTTCAATAAACAGCCCTTTTTTGCAGATTGGCAGTTCTTCACCCCACATTCTGCGGAACTGTTCCTATCGTTTTATAGGACTAAACATGATTACAAGTTTCACTATTTTTATATGGAAAATTTCTTAATCCTAGATTCTTCCACGATATGTGACATTCGAAAGACTGATTAACAAAAATGTGCACCCTATAGGAAATGAATGTTGACCATGCTATTCTATTGTTTTCCTGTGTATTTTCCTGTTCATTTTCTTAGACCTTAGGATCTTTGATTAAAATCTTTTAAATTTTGAAATCACAACATATTTCCTCTTTTGCTAAGTTCTAATTGTTATGGATGATTAAATGCTTTCAAGCAACAAAATTTCTATGAAAATTAATTCAATAAAAGAAATTCTATGAAAATCCCTGTGGAGTTCACCCAAGGGCCAAAGGTGTAAAAGACTTGTGAGCTTTGCCATTATCAAAAAGACAAGATGTGGCTTTCATTCTATCTTTTTTCGTTTCCTAATCGAAAAAACTTAAAAAGGGTGAAAGAAAGACAACACAAACAAAGAAAAAAAAACACGAAGAAAAAGAAAGAGATAAAGGAATAAACCTGCGCATTTGAGCCAAATGCAGTGTACACTGTCTGACCTTTCTCTTCATTGCCACCGCATTTACGGATTGCAGCACTAAGAAAGGTATTTTTTGTTGCTGCTTGTCCTGTTAGCATTATGACCTGTTATATAGACTGAAATAATGAAGCTACCATATCTCTTGCTACAAATAACTAGTGCCAATTCCAGGCATACTACACAGCAAACGCTTGCAACTCCCAAATACTTTTCAAAATATAGAAAACAGTAGTCTCTGTATACGCCGAGGCCTTGAGATGTATTAAATCAGTAAATATGTGCAAATCGAAAGAAAAAATTCAAATCCAACCAATGACGATAAGTCTTCTCGATGTATAACTACACCAATTATAATAGTCGACTCTTAATACACTGAAAAGATATCAATTGATATACTGCAGAAAGCTTCCTCACAAATCATTGCAGCAAGGACTTACAACCAATGGTTGTTTGGTGTACAATTGTATTAGTCTATCGTAAAGCCTAATTAAAATAAAAAGGATTTGGTAAATAAATATTTTCTATATTACGTTGATGTCTTTATGTACTTTTGTAATAAGTTACCGATGAGCAAGGAGTTGTGTCAACAATTCTGTCTACGCAACTTCCCAATCAAAGTCAATCAGTGAATCTATAGAGATGAGCAAAAGACGCAGAGGTTGGTTGTTCTCCATTAGTCTTGTTAACACACAAAATGGATTTCTTAAAATTTCATATTTGACATTCAACAAGGATGGTTCCTAAGATACATTTTGGGGTGAAGACAACATTGCAGAGTTCACCATTTGGCACCGA
>SNQJ01S0196617.1:5236-17381 GCA_010110895.2 Picea sitchensis
ACAGGCCAAGCATGTCATATTAATGAGAACAATGACAGGAGTAGCTTACAACCGTGGATGCGAATGCGATAGCTTCGTCAAGTCCCCTTTGTCTAACCCTTGCTCAAAATATCCATGACTCGGATGACAACAACATCATTGATTACTCTCCTCTAGTTCACTACGTGTTTCCTATGAGATCATAGGTTTCATGCTTGCAATTCTTCCCCCTTTCCACCATCATAGAGCATTCTTATATAGGTTAGGAAAGGCTTAACCTCTTGAGGTATCTTTAGGGTAGGTTGAGGAATTCCCTCCTTAGATCAGGGATATTCTAATTGAACTAGGAATTCGAATGCAACTACTTTCCAAAATCGAAAGATCCTCCCCTTATTCTCCTTAATGGGCCAACCACTGCCTAGATTAGACAGCGCTCCCTCAAAAGGGGCATCAGGGTGATATAGCGCTCCCTAGGAGGCTCAAGGGGAGTGACAACGCTCTAAATATGGGTAGCGCTCCTTCAGAGGGGTAGTTTGGTGCTAGAACTCTCCCTAAGACCTTATAGGGGAGTGTCAATGATCCTAAGGCTGATGTAGAGGAGCGCTCTCCTTCAAAACGCTAGTTTAAGATCTCCTTTCAGGTGGAAAGAGATTCTTGATTTCAGTTAACCATCTTTCTTCCTTCAACTCAGGTGTATGAGCTATTCTAAGTGTATCCTTGGTGTTGTCATCATGGCGGTATGCTTTGTTTGATGTTTGCAACTCTTGTGAACAACATGCGACACTTGCGATAGTTGCGAGGAACATGCGACACTTACGACAGTTGAGAGGAACATGCGACACTTATCAAATCGAGTAATATTGATGTGTAATAGATTGCCCCCCAAAGTATGAAGTTAGAATATGAGAACTGATAACTGAAATTCTTTGTAGACTTTCAAGAAAGGTTATAGACTCGGAGAACCTGACAGAAGCTGCACACAAACATCCAACAAATATTATGACATGTTTCAAAACCCAAGGCAGGCATACCTATGCTTGGGTGATCAAGACTTGCAAGATATGGCCGCCATAAAGTACACTGTGGATCCATAATTGTATTGATGAAAAGGTATAGCCACCGAGGATACAATGTGGATCTATACTCTAATGACCTAGACTGATCATAGCCACGAAGAATACATAGTGGATCTACGAGATGACAAGACATAGCCATGACCTATACAAAGTGGATCTATGTAACAGTGTATGTATCATTTGTCCATGAGAAACTCCTTCACAAACTGGGCAAAGCATATATCAAAGTGATCACTCAACCCAGGGTCTTCTTACCAATCCCAATGTGGTACGAATCTAACCATGTGAATAGATTTCTTGATTTCGAACATGGCGGAAACCACTTGATTACCTGTCAATGGTGTAAACCGTTAACAAGTGTGAGGGAGATCACCATTAATGTCAATGATTCCCAAGGTACCCTAGTACATTCCAATGAATCTGAATGGATGAGCTAGAGTCGAACATCCTTGGAATCATCCGATCAGAGGTCAATGATGTAAACCTACTATCAAATGTAAGGAGGCCTACCTTTGAGGCATGCAGGTCCCAAAGTACTAACTGGTTTCTAATCCCGATTCCTGGATAATGTGTTGAATTCGACATGAATAGACTCATCGAGGGAGGGCCTTGATGTATCCCACATCAACGGCATGAAACGAACATAGAGATGTAATTGGTAGATCAAATGAACATGAACTGACACGGGTATTGAGACAAGATATTTGTGATGGCTGACTCTCAAGGCGGATACTTCCCTTGAACACTGAGGCACAACAGCAGAAACATGACATGGACCCAAAATTGTTGATGTAGTGGATACTATGACTTATGCCAGGTGACCCAAAGGAGTGAAAAAAACTCAAAGGATTGGCTCAGTGCAGAGGTTCAACGGATTATAATGCGTGCAAATGACAAAGTGTCATGTTCAAGGGCGACTCTAAGAATTACTGGGCAATGTTATCAAGAACTGCTTGGCTTGCTTCTTTCAAATTTTCCACCATCCATATAGACAAGTACCTCTTTTTGATTTAATGAGCTCAAGGAGGATAAAACATGCTCCATATAACTCACCTTCGGTAAGTTCCTCTTCTTTTGATTAATGAACCAGGAGAAGTAAGGGTTCGGTCTCGTATGGGCCTGTTGATGTTTGTTTTAATGAGTCCAAAGACAGAAAACTCAAAGGTTTTTCATGATTATAGAGTCTAGAAAAACACTTAAAAGAGAATTCTCTCAGTTCCTTTTTCGTAAAGTAGTCTGACGAGATCGAAAAAGAGATAAACTGTCGCTCGAAAGACGCCCTTTCGAACCTTTTAACGAGCGTGAAAGGAAGCAAGATCACTCGAAAATATCTTCATATTTAGAAAGTCTAAAAAGAGTTTAAATATGACTCTAGGGGGGTTCCTTTTTCATGTGTCCATGTGGGTCCGAAAAAGAGATAAAAGTCTACCCGGTGCGTTCTCATATTTTCGAGCTTGAGAACGAACCAAGACTATGCTCATGAGTGCGACAAGGTAAATAATCGATCAGAACTGCCAGGAAACCTGCGATGTCAAAATTGCAATCCAGAGGTTTAGTGAAGCCATTATATTGTTAGATAAACCCACAAATAACTATACCTTATAAAAAATGGAAATTTATAAATAGTAATACAATGAAAATTCCATTTACCATTTCATTTTGCATAAGGATTTGTAGCAGTGGAGATTCTCACTTTGGAGGTGGATATTTTTTCACTTGATACCGGAGCTACGGTTGACCATTTCTCTCGCTGTTTGGACTAGGTAGATCTTCATCTCCCCTTCTTTCAATTACATGGTTTGATATTCATTTTCATAGCAGCATTTAATTTAAAAAATGAAGCCCTAAGTCGCCCCAAAAAGATCAAATCGTCCTCTATTAAAAATGATGGGAGTAAGACATTCTTTATGCAAAAACATTTTAGAAAGTGATAGCCAACATGCCAATGCCTTGACACTTGGGTGGATGGGTCGTTTTTGACAAAGAACCCATAATAAATTCTCACATATGCCCACGCAGCCATAATGGAAATCGTTTTCATTTAAAAACGTTTTATTGTTGTGTGATGGATATTGAATGGTAAAGAGAGGGCATGATGATTATAAAAGAGGGCATGGTCTTTTTAAACAATGTGGGCATTATATTTCATGTTTTTAAATTGCTTTAAGAAATTGCCGAAAATTGCCGAAAGATTGAAATAATGAAATTCTTTGCTTTTTGTTTTGTAGGTGATTTCGGTGACCATGATTGAGTGGAAAGAACGAGAGCATGAGATGGATGACTTGGCTTCCTTGCAGAGTCCTCACACGTGGGATGCATTGAGAGCTTGTGGCTTACTGAAATTCTTCAAATTGCAAAAAATGAAGAAGGAGATTTTATTGCTTGAGCACATGATCAGCTTATGGGATGTTGCGGAGCAAGGGTTCTGGATTGGAACACAGCTTCTAACCATTGAGTTGGAAGGCGTATATTTCTTGACTGGCCTCTCGAAAAGAGGGTTTCCTATATCTTTTTCTGGGCAGAGGGCGCTTCCTGAGCAAGTGGGCATGTATCTGTCACGTCATTATGTCTCGGGAGAAAGACTAGTGGGGGGTAGAATCCCTATCAAGGATATCCGAGAGTTACCCCTCCGGTCCATTTTGTTTTCCATCACGAGCATGATGAGAAGCACTAGCGCACATCTGGCATTGAGATTGCAGGTAGATTATGGCATGCAGTGGTTGGAGCCAACACTGTTTAACTGGAGCGCAAGGTTCCTTTGGAATGTGAAGGAATAGGTTTCATGGTGTAGGATGGGACATAAACAGTTTGGATGCAGCTCTTTTCTGGTCTCATTTTTCTTAGAGCGCATCCCCCAGATGCAACCTCAGATAGCACTGGCAGTGCGACCAATGGACGAACCACGGATGGAGAGGTGGACTAATCTGTCTCTGAGGCTAGTAGCGGAGTCAGAGTTTCATTTCACCGACGACTTCTTTTCTTGGCTGAGACGACAGTATCTCTGGATAGAAGACTTCCTGTATGCTGAGGTGGATTTTCGTAGGAGCATGAATTTGATTCTACTTGCGGGGGAAGATTGGGATTCATCAGGTAAGAGAATGAGCAACACCTTGTCTAGTTTTTGTTTTTTAAGTTTTTAATGTATATATTTTTTTTTTGGGTATGTAGAAGAGCTTTTAAAAGATGTATTGTTTTCAACATGCAGACAAGGGAGTAGTGCACCCGACTGAGATACCGATACCAGGACGTCGTGGGGGTGCTCCGGTTGCAGCAAATCCGGGAGCACCAGTGATAGGTCTCTGGGAGGTTGAAAGAAACCTCCAAGGCCTCATGATGGGAATTCCTCTACGGAGGGGAGAAGTGCTTTTACATATGCAGAGGCACACTATGGGAGTGCCAGAGAATGTCAATTCTCTTCTAAGATGCATAGTGCGTGCAGTGATATGTTACTCTCAGCACAATGTAGTGCAGGGAGATTAGAGTCTCTCTGGTGATTGTATTTTTGTATGCCTTGTCAGGCGATGTTGTATGGGTGAAAAGACCCAACATTTATCTCTTCTAAATACTTTTTTGATGTGATCAAAACATTTTCAGTCACACTATGTATATATTTACAATTCCAAGTTTTTACAGTGCCAAATGATTTGTCCATGATGATGCCTTTAATGTGATGTGTTTTAATTTACATGTGATGTACAATTTGCTTTCCTTTATAAAATCTTATCTATGGGAAAGATATCGATCCATGATGTAATTAGCTAACAAATCCGAAACACCGTTGACTTCTCTTGGAATATGTCTGTATTCAATGTAATCAAACATTTGTTCAAGATGGCGAACTTGTAGGTGGAGACGTAGCAGGATAGGATTACGAATAACGTAGATACGATTGAGTTGATATACCACGAGTTGGGAGTCTAAGTAAACAATGATACGAGAGATACCTAGGGAGGAGGATTGGGTTAAGAGTCCGATGACAACATGATATTCTTCCATGTTATTGGTCACTGGTCCTAAGCAAATACCTCGTGAACTCACCACCTCGTCAAATTGGTAAATAACCCATACTGTCGAAGCAATGTTCCGAGTGTGTCGACTAGCGCCATCCGCAAAACCGACAAAGATAGGAAAGAAACACATCATCTGTGCATGAAAACACAAGGAACAGTATGAGTGGCAAAGGTAAAGACTCGAGCACGCGAAAGAAACAGACACACCAAACTAAAATACAATAATGTACAAAGTACACATGCTGGGTGATCTAGGCATAGTACTTTTTAAGGTAAAGCCCATTCTGAGGCTCTCCTAGGGAAATTCCATCATAATCGACTAACTTGTAGGCGCCTCTGTGTAGAACACGTTTCACAATGTAAGGACCATGCCGAAGAGGTTCTAACTTACCTGTCCCCAATTTGTCATGAGCCTGGTCATAGACGAGGACTAAGTCTCCTTCTGCAAAAGTCCGAGGATGGATGGATTTGTCATATTGATTTTTAATCCGTTTCTGATGTGCCTCATTAATGAGAGCGACATCACGACGTGTTTCATCCAGTTTGGATAGATATAAGAAATGTTCCTCTTTGGCAGAAGTATGGGGTAGGAGTTCTACTTTAAGTTTCAAAGATGGAATTTCGCACTCGATTGGTAAAACGGATTTGATGCCATATACTAACTGGAAAGGAGTAAATCTAGTTGCGGTTTTCATAGAAGTGCGGTAAGCCTAGAGAGCGGAGAAAATTTGTAGATGCCATGATTTCTTGTTTGCCCCTACCATGCGTTGAATCATGGTTTTGAGGACCTTTTTGATGGCTTCAACTTGTTTGTTGGCCTGAGGATAGTATGGGGATGATTTTTCATGGCGAAAACCCAATTTGACATGCAATTCGCTCATCATCTGGTTCTTAAAGTGTGCACCGTGATTAGTGACAATGGCGCGTGGTACACCAAAACTAGTTATGATGTGGTTAAAAAGAAACAAAGCTGCGGTACGACCATCGTTCAGAAAGTTAGGCATAGCCTCAGCCCATTTTGTAAAGTAGTCGACAACGATGATTATATAACCATGCCCCCCGGTTGAGGTAGGCTTACATTGCATGAAATCGATGCCCCACTTGGCGAAGGGGCCGAATGCGATAATGGGGTGCAGCGTAGTAGGGTGGGTGCATGCCTTGTTGTTAAAAACTTGGCAGGGTGGGCACTTTTTGACTGCCTCTATGCAATGTTTGAAAATCGAGGGCCAAAAATAACAGGCACGTAGTATTTTTTGGGCTGTGGCCATCCCAGAAAGGTGACCGCCACAGGCTCCAAGGTGAAAATCATTTAGAACACGTTCAGCCTCTGCGTGAGTCATACATCATCGTAGGATAGTGTCAATACCATGACGATATAAGGTGTCGCCAATGATAAGATAACGACGAGAAAGGTGGCGAATACATTGACGCTCTTCATGGGAAATGTTGGGCTAAAAACATTGGGTTTGGAGGTAAAGGAGTATGTCTTCGTACCAAGGATCAGAGGTGTTGATGAGGAAAAGAGTTTCATCGGGGAGAGGATCTCTAGGTTCGATGTCTTCATCAGCACGGGGGAGATCACAGATGAGCTCCACAAACACCAGGGACTTTTTGGCTTTGGACTTCGTAAATTCAAGATCGAATTCCTAAAGAATGACGATCCATTTAGACTACTTTCCCCCAAGCACTTGACATGTCAGGATGTGGTACATGGGGTTTGAGTCTGCAATCACCGTGGTGGTGCGTAATAAGATGTAATGGCGAAATATTTAGACAGCGATAACGGCCGCCAGAGCCAGTTTCTCTACATGTGAATATCGGAGTTCGGGTCCAAATAGACTCTTTCTCAGATAATAGATCACATGTTCCTCACCGTTGGGGTCCTCCTGAACTAACACCATCGCAATAGTGGAAGTGGAGGTGGCTAAGTAAAGGATGTATTCCTTTGTATACTCTAGAGGGTGAAACAAAGGTGCATGGGTCAAGGCATGCTTGAGAGCATCAAATGACCATTGAGCGATGTCATCCCAGATGAAAGGGGTGTTTTTCTATAGCAACGACATGAATCCTTTAGTTATCTCAGCATAGTTACAAATGAAACGGCGAAGGAAGTTCGCTTTTCCTTGCAAACTTTTGAGTTGGGTTAAATTGGTGGGCGAGGGTAAGGCCAGAATAGCCTTAATATTTAAGTAATCCACCCTAATCCCATCTTTAGAGACAATAAAACTGAGGATTCAACCGGATTTGACAGCAAAAATGCACTTATGTGGATTCAAGCGGATACGGTAGAACCGACATCAAAGAAAAATAGCCCGTAAGTGATCAACGTGATTAGATCAATTGGATGAGTGGGCAAGTAAGTCGTCGAGGTAAGGTTCTGTGATATGCTTGATATCATGGAAAGCGTATGACATGGCTCACTAGAAAGTAGCACCAACATTTTTGAGACCAAAAGGTAGCTTTCGATAGGCGAAAGTTCCCCATGGGAAGATAAAGGCTGTCTTATGTTGATGAGCAGGTAAAATTTCAATCTGGTTATACCTGGAAAAACCATCCATGAAAGAGAAGATTACACTCCTAGCGCAATTATCAATGATTTGATCAATGAAGGGCATAGGGTAGTTTTCCTTTGGATAATATTTGTTGAGATACCGATAGTCAACACAAACACGGATGGTCCCTTGTTTTTTTGGCAACCGGAACAAGGTTGGAGACCCATTCTGTCAAACGAACGGGATAGATAAAGCCGGATTTTAAAAGTTTCTCAACTTCTGCCTTTATAGCTGCAATTTTCTTGGGATGAACTGGGCAGAGTTTTTGTTGAATAGGTTTTGCGCCAGGGTAAGTCTTGATTTCATGCACAACGATCGAAGGGTCAATCCCTGGCATTTCCTCATAGCTCCAAGCGAAGACATCGCAGAATTCTTTGAACAGAGCGGTGTAAGAGACCACTTCTTCGGGTGTGCAATTAGCACCAAGGTTAATGTTTTCCATGACACCTTCTTTGATCGAAATATCAATAACGATCGTAGCAGAGATGTTACCCATATTCCCCTCAGAAAGAGTATCTTGTATGAGGATGGGAGATTGTGGAACATCAGTAACATCAGGAGGGAAGACATAGTGTATGTCTTGGTGAATTTCTTCCAAAGGTAGAAGAAAAGAGGATCAATGATGGTTATCATCCCAAGGTACGTTGTCAATGATAAGAATTTCCATTATAGATTTGGCGGAAGGGAAAATTTGGGAAATGTAATCAATTGCGGACGATAGGGAATCCAACCATGAGGGCATCGAGTAGGTATCAGGCACCAATAAATGTGGGTTGTCTGGAGAGGGAGAGGCGGATTGAATAGCTACGTATGTGGCCTCGGCTAGGATAAGTGGCATGGTGTCACTGAGCACATCGAATTCCATAGGACTAGGTACAATCCAAGGATCAGATGATTCCAAAGATTGATAAGGCATAGTCGAAATCATATTGACGGTGGAAATATGATGTGTGGTGGGTGGAAGTGGTGTAGGGAAGGTGCCCATAAGGATGGAATATTTCAATAAGCCAACACCAATGCTTTCATACGTAACTGGGTGGTCTCCCAAAAAGGGAATGTTGTTGGTGACAGGGATGCAAGCGTCGGGTGTACAGAAATCAAGCTGATCGATAGTGACAATTTTTCCCTGATGGGGGAATTGTACACATCAAAATACCGACGAGGCGATGACAGTCATAGTATAGAACCCACTTCTTCCAAGTAGTAGGTTGTAATTGAGGGGGGCATCGACCACCTCGACATCAACAGTAACAGTTTTGTCGCCCAACTGAATGGCTAAGGATTGTAACAGTCTGTGAGGATGAAAAACGCGCCCATCGAAAGTGCGTAGCATTGTAGGGGATTTGTTAAGGGCAGGTGATTTTAAGCCTTTCCAACAAGCTAAAGACATGACACAAGTAGAGGCTCCCTCATCCAAGATAGTTCGGTGGATTTGTTGATTGTGAAAAACAACATCAATTTGGAAAGCTAGTTGGTGGGAGAGTCGAGGTTGATGATCATCCAGATTAAACGTGAGGTTATTTGATGACTCAAGATCAAAAGCATTGATGGTAGCTAAGAGTGTTCTACGTTGGCTGGGATAGTGTTGTAGAACTTCTAAAGTGGACATAACACATGGTGCTTGAGCCAAATCTTCAACAATGTTGTAGTTTTGGGCAGCCCGTGAACTAGGATTGAAGGTAGAATTCCAAATAGTGCTCTTAGGGGGGCGTAAAATGGAGTCAAATGAGGGTTTCTCAATCTGAAGTGGCCCGGATGAAGGGTTAGCAGACGGAGGATGAATGGAAGATAGTAATGGGTCCGACGAAGAACCGTTAGCGGGTTTCGCGTTATCAGGTTTAATCAGTGTGTCATAAGTCATAGTGTAGGTGGTTAGATTAATCCTGTTAAACATGTAAATGTGGGCACTTGTCGAGGCTTCATCATGGGATTGGTTGGAACTGCCCCCTGGGGTGGGGGTTTGAGCAACCAAAGATTGTTGCTGTGGTAAAGGCTAAGTAAGCACAAAGGGTTGTGAATTTCCCTTAAATATCTTGGCCACTTCATCGCGATGTGGATAGTCTTGGGTGTAGTGATCATCACCACAAATGAGACACGAAAATTTCGGTTTCCGTTGTGGTTGTTTCCCAGCAGTAGGGGTTTGCGGTTAATTTTTTGGTTGTTTGTTGTTGTTGTTTTTCTTTGGTTTATTTCTTGCTTTTTTCTTGCCCCCAAGTTGTTGTGAAGGGGTTGATTGGACCGCATTCACCTCAGAGACCTGATTTTGAAGGGGGGTAGAAGAGGGTGCATTCGAACTGGGAGCAGGCGTCGGAGTAGACCGCTAGATTGTTCCAGTCGAATGGGAAGTAGATTAGCTCTTGATGGAGCCAATAAATCCATCTGTGTGCAAGGTAGACGATGGTTTGGATGGGTCGTTAATGGCACGAGTAGCATCTGGTATCAATTCGTACAGAGTACCATATTGTGAATAAACTAGGTCTAAGTACTGAGCTCGGGCAATAGCTTCTTCCTCGGTGACTACACCACCCATGGAAACATCATGAGCGATCTGGGGTAACAGTGATTTGGTGAACCATTCCACTAATAATTGGTCAGGAATGACCGCTTTGATTAGCCTTCATCTTCATCTCCATTCATGAATATGATCGGAGATATGTACAGAGGTTGTCTGACGAAGGGAGGTCAATAGTTCGGTACCCGTCTCATATCGAATGGGTAGTTGGAAGTGTGTGAGGAAAGACATGGCGAGAGAGTTGAAATCATGAAAAGAAGCACATGGTAATTCGATATGCCATTTTTCTACAGAACCCATAAGCGTTCGTTGAAAAAGATGCAAACGTATAGAATCGTCCATGAGGGAGTTGGATGAACACCACAAATGGAAAGTCATCACATGGTTGTTTGGGTCTTCTCTGAACTTTCCATCAAATTTTGGAATATCAGAAGGAAGTTTAGCTGGAATAGCTAGCCAAACCGGAGAATGAAAAATAGGATCATTCGTTAACCGAGACAAGTATGGAAGGTCTAGGGTTGCTAGGAAAGGTAGTTGTTGGTTAACTTGTGGGTAATACTGGTGCGTCATAGGGACACCATTCGGGCCATACACTGGGTTATGTGGATAATTGTAACTAGCAGGCCCTCTTGTATAAGGTTGGTGTTGACCAAGGTACATAGGATTTGAGGTGTTTTGAGAAGCATGTGCGAGCAGAATATAACCGGATGGATTTTGAGGGTTATAAGCTAGATTTGGCGTTTGTCCATAAGGAGGTTGTTGTGAAGCTTGAGAATTGTGTCCCCCCGAGAACTGCAGGTTTCCTGGAAAAGGGATATTCCATGGATTGGGTGTGGCGGACACATTTTGTCCGTACAGTTGATGGTAAGCTTCAGATTGAGGCTTCCCCCCAGCATGAGGGTGCCTTCCGAATGGAAATTGTCCTTTGGTGGGAGGGTGCCCCCCAACTTGGGGTAGAGTTCCCAGAATTTGAGAACTAGACGTAAATGACTGACCGGTACCACTGAATGGATTAGGACCACCAAGACCGGTCCCTCTGGGTTGTTGGATAGGTATGGAACTTCCCGGCATAACTTGGGTAGTAGTGGCAGTGGAAGGATTCAGTGCTCTGTACCCAAAAGGGAGTGATGGTGAAGGTCTAGGTGTTATAGGTGTGCCAATTGTAGCTTGGCTAACCACCGCATTACCGGCAGGAATAGTCGGAATGTGAGGGACCATTGTAGAATGGGTCATCTGGAGAGAAAAAGTAGACCTTGGGCCAACGGACAATGTTTTCGGGCCAATGGATGGTGTGGCTGAAAAAACGGTAGTACCGGTAAAATGGTTTAAGGGTACGGTGTAGGTGATAGGTGTGTCAGCACCCATCCCTGTTCCATAAAGATCCCGGACCATGCGCGGTGGACTTCGAACAATGTCTCGATTCCAAAAGGGGTCATCGACTAAATGGTTTAAATGAGACCCAGTCGGAATGTCAGAAGGATTGACGACGAAAAATTCACCGACTGAATTCAGTTGAAGAACACATTGCTCATATCCCTCCGGAATGCGGAAAGCTTCCAGAGACTCTAAAACAATTCGAAAATTCTCTAAAGGAGTGGGAACTTCTTCTTGGGAGGTTGTAGTGTCTTGAACCTCGCTCTGTTGAGGAGATTCCTCCATAGAATGAGGGGGTAAAGGGGTGTTCCCTTCCATATTTTCTGGAGGAAGTCCCTATAGCCTCCGCAAACACCATGGAGGGTCGATGTTGGTGAAAAAGAGACGGCGAAAAATATCTATGGCCAACTAGCAAAAATAAACAGCATACGCTAATGAAAATCTAGGAATCACAACCAAGCAAACATGACCTTCTCTCGATGACCGTACTAGTTGGTGATGAAATCCAACGTCGCGTGATCAAGTCAAGAAGGGGCAGGGATATGGTGGAACAGTTACAATGGCGACCTGCTTAACGGACTTACGCCTTGGTGCAAGCTTCCACGCAGTAATTGTGGATTTACCCTCCAAGGAGCCCGAGTG
>SNQJ01S0196618.1:0-17381 GCA_010110895.2 Picea sitchensis
ATGAAAACAAATCAAGGGCCAAAAATGTGATCTTGAATGGTCCAATGCACTCAGTATATGTGAAGGTTATGCATTGTGATTCTACAAAGGATATTTGGGACAAACTTCAAAATATCTATGAAGGAGATGCTAAAGTAAAAAGGTCCAGGCTTCAAAACTACAAAGCCAAGTTTGAGCAATTGAATATGAAGGAAGATGAAGATATTGTAGCTTACTTCCTACGAGGTGATGAAATAGTAAATTCCATTAAATTATTGGGAGAAGAAATTAAAGAAACAGTTATTTTGCAGTGTTTTTGACCTGGAGGATGCAGAGGCATCAAAGTAACCCTTGGACTTCGGATAGAGTCAGGGAGTGTTCTATTTGAGTTGATTTATTTACCATGATATTTATTGTTTTGATGATATGTTATTGACATGATCTGACATGATGGTTGATGATGTAGGCTAACGATAGCTTGCCGACCATACTCACATATGGAGTAAAGGGGCCACACATGATTTCCAGAGAGGTGGAGGGAGAGGTGTGGACAACAGCCCTGCCACAGCCTACTAGCACTCCCTCCGTGGCTCGAATTGTAGGTTAACGATTACCTAGTTCGAGAACGGGCTGATGTGGGAATTAGCGATTGCCCTGGATTGAGGAAGGATCCCGCGATGTCGTGAAGGCGGTGCGGCAGTCCTCCACGGTGATGATTTCAGAAGCGCAATAAAGTGAGGGCCTTATTCCTTAAAACCCCATAGTCTCCCACAAGTTCCTGTAGTGTTGACTCCGGGGTTATAGATGTCTACCAATTAGTCAAATTAAGTGGCACCCTTGGAGCCGTGGTGCATCCTGAAGGAATGTCGCACAAAAGAAACACATGTTGGCAAGTGGCACCCTTGAACTGCGTCAGCGCCTTGAGAAAACAAATGGCGAGTGTCACCCTTGGAACACATAGTGCATACATGCGGTCATTGATAGTGATGATGAGACAAACCTAGATGACCTGAGACCTTAACACCTTTAGAAATTCTCAAAACGACTTCCCTATTTGATTGTCACCCAGTTCGAATCTAAACCTAAAATTTAAAAACATCTCTAAGATAAAATTTTGACAAGCCTAAGAAAGATCCTACAAAAAATAAACATAGGGCTTAAACTAAAACCCTCCTATGTGTAGTTAAAGTCTTCTTAAATTAAAGGGGGTAAAGTAATGAGGTACATAAATTAATTGACACCCATGGTTTTAAATTTTTAAAGAAGAAATAAAATTATTAAGGTGTGGGAGTATAAAAAGTTAGGATTTTAGAAATATAATGAAAGATTAATAAAAGCATTTATCTTTTGGGTTTTAGAGAAAAGGAAAGGAACCAATAATAGAAATAAGAAAACTTGTAATAAAGGAAACAATAAAGAAGTAGGGGACATAGGGTAAAGCAAAAGGAATCAACAATTAATAACTTTCTATAATGAAATAAAATAGCAACTTCTTTTAGGAAAGTGAATAAAAGCATGAAGGGATCTAGGAACCCTAGTAGTAACTTTAGGAAGAGCTATAGAGGGAGTGAGGAATTGAGTCTTTTAATATTTTTAAAAGAAGATTTGGGCGTGGGATAGGTGACACTTGGATGTGGAGAAATTTTTAGGATGGTCAATAAAGCGTATTAAATTAATAATGATTTAGGAAAGTAAGTGGGTCTCAAGTTTCTATAAGAGAAGGGAAGTGGAGGAAGAGGGAAGCGGTTAGCATAGCGTTCGTTGCGGATTATTATTGTTGTTTGCTGTGAGGAGTTGGGAATTTCTGGTGTATTGAATTAGTAACTCCATGTAGATGGTGAAGAAATTCGAATCTTATCTCCCCGAGATCTTATGTGGCCTTTAGCTCGGTGGGATAAGGGGAAGAAGATTACCCATAGGATTGGGCAGGAGAATTACCGGTGAGATCTCTCTATGGTCGGCGTGGCTGAGGGCTGACCTGAAGCCTTGAGGCTTACCTTGAATGTGGGACATCATCACGAGAAACAGCGAAAGACAAGCATTTATGAATTACTTCTACATTAGAGTAGAATGCATTGGATGTATGTTTAGATCTGCATGTGAATGGATAACCGTTGTGAATGTTATACCTCTATTGATAGGAAAACTCTATTTCGTTGGAAAATTTGAATGCTTTCTGTTTTATTTATTTGCCCAAAGGGTTCGGACCCATTCTGGCAATTTGAATGCTATTTGTTTTGCTTATTGATCATGAAGGTTTAAACTCATTGGGCATTCGTTTTTCACTATTGCTGCAAATTTCATTGAGGATAATGTTGTTCCGATCCTGTAAATCCGTTTGGCATTTCGTTTTTCCTTACTTTGGTCTTGTAAAATCGTGGCATTGCGTTTTATTATTATTGTTTGCAATTTGTGTGTATTGTAATCGCAAGGGGTTTATTCTTTGAAAATTTGTGGAATCATTGTTGGGTTTATTATGCGTAAATCGTTGATTAGATTTGTATGCATGGAAGCGTTGAATGATCAGTTATTACACATTGTTTATGCGTTTTATTATTTGCATGGAGTAAATGTTATTACAATAGCCTTGCAACTTTTTATAAAAGCGGCGTTCTTTTATACGGTGGGAAAAATGGATTATCACGATTAAAGCGTTTTAGGATTGTGAAGTTTTCTTGGGTTACCGTGGGCTGTTTGGTGGTGGGCAGTTTGTTTCATAATTTACTGTCCTTTCGTTGTGAAATACTGTCAATCGTTTTTGAATTTTTGTCAGTCTCTCTCTTTCTATTTTCATCTCGTTTGATAGATCTTTGGGCAATTCAATTTAAAAGCTTTCTTGGCAACTCGTTTTAATCTCACGGTAATTAGTTTTCATTCACGGCAATTCATTTTAATTTCTGGCAATTCATTTTAATCTCCGGCAATTCGTTTTAACCTCTGGCAACTCATTTTAATCTCACGGCAATTCGTTTTCATCTCGGCAATTGATTTCACCTACGGAAATTCGTTTTTAACCGGCAACTCATTTTAATCCTACGGAAAAATGGTTTTTAACCTGGCAATTCATTTTAATCTTGGCAATTCGTTTTTCGTTTTACCTTAGAATCAATTCGTTTTAACCTGGCATTTCATTTTAATCCTGGCAATTTGTCTATGTTAACATCCCTTCTAGTTTTATGAATCTTGCCATTTTGATTTGGATTTCATGTTGTTAGTTTTTGGTTCACCAATGAATATTGAGATTTGGATTTAATGTTTGTAATTTTTATTTTGGTTTGAATCGGCGATAACTGTGATAATTACTGTTCATGGACTCGTATTGAATCATTCAGACCTGCCATTCTCCTTAGTTTAACACTGAGATCCATGTTAGACATTTTGCTAGAAAATAAAAGCTGTCTCTAAAAACTTTGACAGGCAACTTGCAAAACCTTCCACCGAGACTTCTGATGAGAGAAACCATGATTACTTGGTATGTGCACACGTTTTGGCCTGTCTCTATATCAGTTATATATTTATTTATGGAAAGTTTCTAACATTTTATATATTGTCTTCCAAAATTTTATATATTTATATTAAATGAGTGTATATATATTTATAAATGGACAGTTTCTAACCCTGATGTCACATTATTATCTTTAATTGACGTTAATTGTAATATGAAGTTATCTTTATCTATTGACAATGAGTATTGACTTTAAGCTTGTCTTTTTAAAGAAACATATCGCTATTTATACATTGTCTTTCTAAAAGTTGATACCTTTACATGTGACATGTTTAATTATGGTCATTTTATATATATGGACAGTTTTTAACCATGATGTCACATAGTAATTTATTATGATGTTATATATATTGTCATTTTAGATGTATTAGTTTTTTTAAATATTGGCATTTTAAAATATGGATATTTGGTACAATGTTCTTTTTTAATTATGGTTATATTTACACATAGTCATTTAAATATCGTTGTTGTTATGTATTACGTTTTCAATTATGATGTCATATTATTTATTTTTAAAGTCAGATGTTATTTATATATATTGAGGGTATTTTATGTATTGACATGATGTTTGGTATTTTTGATATGATGTTATTTTAAACATGATGATTGTTACTTTTAAACATGATGTTATTCATAATAGTATGCTATATATAAATGTGAGTTTATTTTTATAAGTATTTATACGCATGAGGTTATTCATATATTGAGGTTATTTATAAATAGGAGGCTAAATATGAGGTTACCTATTGCATTACAAGTAAATTTATGATCCTAAATGACATCAAATAGTGAGCTCCTCATGAATCTTGAAATGTTTTTATCTTGTAAAGGTCATTATAATTTGGTGGATGTATCATACAGTGTATGATTGTAAGATCATGGGCCGGATATGTGAGATAAATGAAAGGTGTTTAATAATTCATGGTTGTGTTATTACACCATATATGTTATTATATGGTGTAATAACCTTGATTTAAGTACAATATATTATTCTGAGTTAGCAAATGAGGGTTGTTGTTCATTTGATTAATGTTGAACTTGGGTTTCATGGTGGGAGTCCTTTGTCACGCGCCTTCCATGAGGGGCGTATTTGTTCTTCTTGTTTATGTTGTACTTGATAGTATTTAGTTGGTTGCTTGGAGGGGTTGTGTGAGGCGGGATATAGACACCTCTTATAGCTTAGTATATAATAATACGTGTAATTTCGGTGGAAGGAATCTAGTGTTATCAAGAGTCTCCGAGTACGTTTAAAGACAGTTTCCACTCTTAGACACACGTGAGGAGATACTAGTTCTGCTGGCATTCGGCCGAGAACTGTCTAATCTTCTTTTCGAGGAAGACATAAGACTAAATACCTTTAAATGTGAAATAGTAAATCTCTTTGATGGATTCTTCCTTGTGGTATCTTGTATAACACGGTGTCATTCTTACAGGCGCTAATTATGCATAGCCTTATGTCTAGAAGTTTATTTCTTTTTTTCACTGTGATATGTCGGGGGTGTCTTGTTGTGTTCATCTTTCTTGTGTGTCTTGTTTCTAGGTCGGGTTACTAGTTTTGCCTGAGCAGTCGACCAGAACTGTCTAATATTCTTTGAAGACCTTATAAGACTAAGCATGCATTTTGGTACATAAATACTAACCCTAACACCATGGACTCTTCCTTCTGTGTTCTTACTGTGCACCCCGGTATGTCTTAATGTTTGTGTGGTGTGCCTTATATCTATGATCGTTAACGCTTTCTGTTATTGTTGAGCGTCTTGTGTCTTCTTGTTCTGATCATCATGGTTGCGTCTTGTTGATTTTCCAGGGCGTCGTAGAGTTAGGTGTGTTGTTACTTCTACATGCGGGCACACACACAAAAAAATTACCTGTTATTAGAATGGTTATTATTAATGAGGAGAATGATTTTATATATATGGTATAAGGAAGCGGGTTAGGCCGTGACTTAGGATTAAACTCGACTACATTGACATGATTATATTTGATTCTTCTGTTGCTGATTGAGTTGATTGTGTGTGTGTAGGTATCATGGTTAGAGGATCGCATGAGAGCGACGGCGAAGTGCTAAGGGAGGCGTTAAGCCTCGGTAGCATCAACGCTGAGGGTCTAACCCCGAGTGAAACGGAGTTCTTGGACAAGAAAATCGCAGTCAGCGATGTCATGGGGATGATGAGATCTTTTGGCGCATGTAGGCGATCAACAATTAGACTGAGATGAGGCGGTAGCGGCACTCACGGCGAGTTCCACAGCGCCGCCGTTTATTCTGGTAGCATTCACCGTGAATCGAGAAGGTAAAATTTCCCCAAGTTCTGCTGCGGTTCCCGGACGGTGCAGCCGCTGAGGCACGGTTGGATAATATGGCGATGTGCCGCTTCATGATTATACACCTCCAACATGAAGGTCCATGGTGGTCTTTCAAGCGAAGGGGCGCTCTTCTATGGAGTGGAAGCGTCTCCTGCCCTTGATTGAACATGGTCGATGAAGGCGTGTCATAGGAGCTGTCACGAGGGCTGGTTCGAGAGAATATATTCACGAGGAATTCATCGGCGTCAGCTCAATGAGTTCAATTCCTTCTGATAGGGAGGTCGTGCGATTAAGTGAGGCGTTTTATGGAATTGCTTTCAGAGTATGCTCCCCACGAACAGCGAAAAGAGCTCAAGGTCGCGGTTAGGTAGCAGCCTTAACGACAAATTAGCGTGCCAAGGTTAGGATCTTGATGCCTCAAACCTTGCATGACACTATCCAAAAGACCCTCATAGCAGAAGAGGAGCTTATCCACGGTAGAAAGACTAGGACTCGGCGAGACACTGCCGGTAGGTTCATCCCGATCGTTTAGCGATGAGCACCAATGAGACGCTTGCCCCGGGATATCGTGGCTTCCAGAGGTTATCCACATTCACTACACCTCGAATACCATCGCCTCGACCGCGAGGACTGCCGCCAGGGACCACGGCACCGGCGTGTCGCCCAGTAGCGTATTGAGTTGCGCTTTATTGTTGAAACGGACCAAAGGTTCGAACCCGTTTGGTCATCTTCTACTTTTAAAGGGCAGGACTCTGGGCGAAGAAGGGTGTTGGACGTAATGGGGAGCCACACTACCAGCACAAATTCCCTATGGAGATGACTAGAGCATATGGATCATTCAGAACCACTACCATGGGAGATATGGGCAAAGCCCATCAGTTCGTAATGGCGATGAATAACCACCGATGAGCGCTAGGTCAATTTGTACCAGCCGGTGATAGATGCATGTTGACGGAATATAGTATTTTGATAGACCGGTACTCTGAGATTTTCATTTACGGTGCAAGCTAAAAAGGATTAAAAGGTAAAGCTGATCAAATGGATGAGTTTAGCTTACATTGAGATAACCGGGGAGCCAACGAGAAGGTTGGAGGAAAGGTTACGGGCTATCTCTTAACATGGAAGAGTTTCATGAGGAGTCGAAAACATGCGTCCGCGATCTTAGGATCTTATGGCGTCATTGATCGGTATGGATTGGTTGGCAGGAAATGCATGAAGTGATACTCAAGCGTAAGGCGAAGAGGTTGAGCTTGGTCGAAGATGAGACGCCAAATACGTTTGATTGTAGGACGGAACTAGGGGGTATCCCTAAGGTTCGTCTCTTCCTTACGATTACGAAAGAGTATGTGCAAGGGGTGCAAGATTTATGAAATCATACGCTAAACAAAAGGAGTATGAAGGTCTAGAACACCTTCCGGTGGTGAAGGTTACGGACGTGTTTCGGAGGAGTTACACATGGGATGCATGAGAAGCGAATTGGAGTTTACTAGACCTTTGAAGCGAGGACGAACCGATAGCAAGAAGCGCCCTTACGGATGTCGACTGAGTTGCAAGAGCTGAAAATGCAAGCCCGAAGGAGTTGTTGGACACAGGGCGATACACCATAGTGTGTCGCCATGGGGTGCACCGGTTATTTTCATTAGGAAGAAGGACGGATCATGGAGGCTTTGCATTGACTACCATCGCTGAATAGGAATTCGATCAAGAATCAGTATCCCTTACCAGAATTGATGATTTGTTCGATCAAATGAAAGATGCAAAGGTGTTCTCAAGATCGATTCGCGGTCGAGGTATCACCGATTCACGGATCAAGGATAGCGTCCCTGGAGCCAGCTTTAAGATGGGGTGGACATTATGAGTTTCGCATTTTACCTTTTGGTGACAAACGCTTGAGGGTATTCATGAGTTTGATGAAGCGAAGGGTGTCCAGTACTTGGAAATTTTGTTCAAGTATTCATTTATGATATTTTTATCTACTCTCGAATGAAGGAGGAGCATGATGAGCACATGCGCTTGGTACTACAATGTTTCTGAGAACACAAATTATATGGGAAGTTGTCAAATGCTCTTTTTATCAATCGAGGGGATTCACTACTTAGGGCATGTCATCTATGGAGAAGGTATCATCATGGATCAATGTAAGGTTGAGGCTATTATGGAATAGCTTGCACCAACGAATGTCACAGAGAAGTGCGTATTTTTATTGGTTTAGCAGGATACTATCAGCTGTTTGTGGGGATTTTCAAAGATATGGAAATCCAATCCGCAGTGCGAAGAAGAAAAACAAGAAGTTTGTTTGAATCTGTGTTTGGGAGGCTTAAAGAGTTGTTGACAATAAGCGGCGATACTAAGGTCCCTGACATAGACGTGGACTTCTTGGTATGCGACACATCGAAGGAAGGGTTAGGCGGAGTCTTGATGCAAAACGGATGAGTGATTACTTACATTTCTAGAGCCCGAGAAGACATAGGGGAGAACTATCGACGCATTATTTGGAAGTTTTAGCCATCGTATATGCCTTAAAGGTATGGAACCTACCTTGTTGGATGAAAATTTTAATTAAAGGCTGATCATTGTGGATTACAACACATTTTTACCCAAAGAGACCTAAACACGCGACAACGACATTGGTAGGAATTTCTTAGCAGTCTGACTTTGGATTACATAAAGGGAACAACGAACGGTGGATGCTTTGATTCGAAGTACGCATCTTTTGGTTTGCCTCGCCGGATGAATCATTGAAGATTCTCACCTTCTACAATACGTGTGATAGGCGGTACAAAGAAGTCAAAAGTTTTTTGGACAAAACACTATGATAGTACCATGATATGAGGGATATTCATTTGATAGTAGCGGTTTATTGAGGTTTTAAAGTCAGTTCTACGTACCACCAGCGAGTTGAGGATGTTGATCACGGCGAGGCTCATAAACTGATTTACATGAAACACCGGGAATTCTGAAGATGAGAGTCGGACAACCCTTATTCTTACGGAAGGGAATGAAGGCAAGCATAGTCAACTTTGTGGCTAGATATGCAGGTGTTAGCAAGTAAAGGCGAACATAGACACCCGGATTCGCTAACCACATGCCATTACGGAATCAGGGAAATGGGAAGTTATTTGATGGATTTTATTGTTGGATTACTTGCGGCTGGCAAGGAGACCGACTGTGATTTTGTAGTAGTAGACACTGTGAAAAAGAGTGTTCACTTTATTCATGTCATTACAAGTATGGGGCACCTAACATAGTGAGTTTTCATTGAGTGATGATTGTGAGGCTGCATGGCGTACTTAAAAAGATTATATCGATCCGAGGATCGGTGTTTATTGGACGATTTTGGAAGAGTTTCCAGAGGCCTTGGGAACTCAACTTAACACAATGCTAGCGTATCACTTGTAGGCCCGTGGATGGTGAACAAACAAACCCGAACCTTGGAAGACATGTTGCGCATATGCGTGATGGACCAACAAAAAAGCATTGGGAGGAATTCTTGCCTCTAAGTAGATTTTGCTTACAACAACAGTTACCAAAACACCATAATGATGGTGACTTTTGAAGTTCTTTGCTTATGACTGACAGAGTAGCCGGATATACCCTTGAGTTGGGATCGACTTGAGGATAGATTTTTGGTGGGACTAGAAGCGATCCAGAAATGGAAGAAGAAAATGCAAACCATAAGACAAAGGATAAAAGAATCGCAGTATCGATAGAAGTGTTATGCCGATGCGCGCGAGTCGACCCGTGTGGTTACAGTCGGCGATCAAGTCTCTTCACCGGGTTAAACGCGCCAGAGTTGATCAAGTTTGAAAAGGGAGCTAAACTCTCTCCCGAGGTTAAATTAGGACCTTTGATTGTGGAAAAGGGGCCGTGGCCCTGTCGACTAACCTTGCACGATTATTTGCGAAGGCATTATGCGATGTTTTCATGTATCTATTTTGAGACGACCTATTGAAAGTGATCCCTACGCCGCATTGACATGAGTTCCTTGTAGGTATCGGACGAGGAAGCGTCGCAGTACGAGCGGTCATATATTAGACAATAAGCGTTCGACAATTACAGCGTCGAATGGTAGATCAGGTCAAATTCCAATGGGGCGATTTGGTCGCACTTTCGGCTACTGGGAGGCGCATATGATATGCGTAGCGGTTCCATTTTGTTTGATAGATAGACTTATGATGCGTGATTTACTTATGATATCATGGGTACATTTATTTTGACACATTTATATTGTGAAATTTTGGGATGAAGTTTAGACCAGAGGGGTGTATGTAACATCATTCTCTGGCTTTTTATAGAAAACTTATTCTTTAGGGACACTTGCGCCATAAGAGTGATGCACGGATTTATGATGATAAAACGTTTCCTTCATATGATATCGCGTTATGATAGATGACATGATGTTTTACTTCTTTGACATAAAGCAGGTGCTATTGATGGTTTTATTAGTGTGTAGGAACGACACCGGGATTCTTATGGCATCGACAAACTTCCTTGGGCTCCGGGTTGAGTCAGGGGGTGTGCTATTTGAGTTGATTTATTACCATGATATTTATTGTTTTGATGATATGTTATTGACATGATCACGACATGATAGTTGATGATGCGGTGACGATGACTTGCGACCCGGACTCACATATATGGAGTAAAGGGGCCACACATGACCCGAGGAGAAGGTGGAGGGAGAGGTAGCCCGGCAGCACTGCCACAACCTACTAGAACTCCCATGGTAACCGGTAGGTTAACAATTACCTAGTTGAGAGGATCCGATGTCATGAGAGGCGGTATGACATGCGCTCACAATGATTCTAAGGAGTGCGCCAATAAGGTGGGGGCCTTATTCTTAGTGTCATGATACCCACAAGTTCACTTGGTGAGTGGTGACTCGGGGGTTATAGATGTCTACCAATTAGTCAAGTGGGTGGTGGCACCCTTGGAGCAACGTGGTGCATCTTGAAGGCCGTCAGCAAAAAGAAACACCGCGTTAGCGGTGGTACCCTTGGAGCATGGTGCATCCTAAAGGGCATGTCGGCGCAACAAAAAGAAAGCGGAAAGTGGCACCCTTGGAGCCGTGATGCATCTGAAGGGCATGTCGCCTTGATGGTGATGATGAGACAAACCTAAATGACCATAAGACCTTAGCGCTGAGATTCTCAAAAAGCGACTCCACCTATTTGATTGTCAAAGCGGTTTGAATCTAAACCTGGAAATTTAAAACATCTCTAAGATAAAATTTTGACAAGCCTAAGAAAGATCTACAAAAATAAACTTAGGGTGTAAGCTAAAACCCTCCTATGTGTTAGTTAAAGTCTTTCTTGAATTAAGGGGGTAAAGTAATGAGGTATAAATTAATTAAAACCCATGGTTTTAAATTTTAAAGAAGAAATAAAATTGTTAAAGAGTGGGAGTACAAATTTAGGTTTTTAAATAATTATTGAAAGATTAATAAAGCACATTTTATCTTTTGGGTTTTAGAGAAAAGGAAAGGAACCAATAATAGAAATAAGGAAACTTGTAATAAAGGAAACTTAATAGGAAGAGTAGGGGACATGGGGTAAAAAGCAAAAAGGAATTAGCAATTAATAACTTTCTATAGTGAACGTAAATAGCAACTTCTTTTAGGGAAAGTTATTAAAAGCATGTTAGGGGATCTAGGAACCCTAGGGTAATTTTAGGAGCGACTATAGGGAGGTGAGAGGTGGAGTCTTTTAATATTTTTTAAAGAAAATAAATTTTGGGCGTGGGGGATGAGTGACGCTTGGATGGCAGAGAATTTTTAGAAGATGGTCAATAAAACTTAAATTAATAATGATTTAGGAAAGTAGGTGGATCCTCAAATTTCTATAAAGAAGGGGAAGATGAGGAAGAAAGGGGAATGGTTGATGTAAACGTTGCCAGTTATTGGCTTATTTGTTTGCTTGTGAGGGTTAGAATTTCACCGATTTGACTTGAGTGGTAGCTCTGCCTTAGAGGTGAGATGAGAAGCTAGTCTTATCTCTGAATCTTGTGTGGCCCCTTTAAATTTCGGGGGCTAAGGGGAAAGGAGAGTACCCCTAGCGATTGGTTGAAGGAGGAGTCTTGGTGAGATCTCGATGGCGAGCAAGAGGCGGCCGCAGTCGCGTGGGAAGCGGCATGGCGTGGGGCGTCATCGAGGCAGCGAAGAGCTTAGCGATATGATTTTTACTTCTGGTAGAGGAGAATGCATTTGGATGTATGTTTAGATCTGCATGTGAATGGGTAACCGTTGTGAATGTTGTACCTCTGTTGATAGGAAAACTGTGTTTAGTTGGGAAATTTGGATACTTTCTAGTACATTTATTATTGATACAAAGGGTTCGGACCCATTCTGGCAACTCAATTGCTATTTGTTTTGCTTATTGATCATGAAGGTTTAAACTCATTGGGCATTTCGTTTTCACTATTGCTGCAAATTTCGCTGAGGATAATGTTGTTCTGATCCTGTAAATTCATTTGGCATTTCGTTTTTCCTTACTTTGGTCTTGTAAAATCGTTGGCATTGCATTTTTATTATTATTGCTGCAATTTCGTGTGTGTAATGCGAGGTTTATTGCTGAAAAATTTGTGGAATCTGTTGTTGGGTTTATTGCCGTAAATGCGTTGATTCGTTGTATGCATGGGGTGTTTGAATGATCGACGTTGTACATTGTTTATTGGCGGTTTTGTTATTTGCATGGGTAAATGTTATTACCATGGTACAACATCCTTTATACAGTGGCGTTCTTTTATACGATTGGGAAAAATCGTTATCGATTGAGTTTTTTGGGATTGTGAAGCGTTTTCTTAGATTCGGTGGAGCGTTGATTGGTGGGCAGTTGTTTCATAATATACTGTCCTTTCGCTGTGAAATTTTGTCAATCTTTTTCGAATTTCTGTCAGTATCTCTTTTTCTACTGTCATCTCGTTTGATAGATCTTTGGGTAGTTCGATTTAAAAGAAAAAATTTACTGGCAACTCGTTTTAATATCTGGCAAATCGTTTTAATCTCTAGCAATTCGTTTTCATTTTTGGCAATTCATTTTAACCTCTGACAATTCGTTTTAATCTCCGGCAATTCGTTTTAACCTCTGGCAACTCATTTTAATCTAAGCGAATTTGTTTTCATCTCGGCGAATTCGTTTTCCTCGGCGAATTCGTTTTTAACCTCACGGCAGCTCATTTTAATCTCTGGCAAATCGTTTTTAACCTGGCAGTTCATTTTAATCTTGGCAATTCGTTTTCGTTTTACCTTATGGCAATCTATTTTAACCTGGCAGTTCATTTTAATCATGGCAATTCGTTTGCGTTAACATCCTTTCTAGTTTTATGAATCTTGCCATTTTGATTTGGATTTCATGTTGTTAGTTTTCGGTTCACCGATGAATATTGAGATTTGGATTTAATGTTTGTAATTTTTATTTTGGTTTGAATCAGAGATAACTATTATAATTGTTGTTCATGGACTCGTATCGAATCATTCAGACACAGCTGTCATTCTCATTAGTTTAATGCTGAGATCCACGTTGGACACTTTGCTAGAAAGGATATAAAA
Source organism: Picea sitchensis (assembly GCA_010110895.2). NCBI lineage: Eukaryota > Viridiplantae > Streptophyta > Pinopsida > Pinales > Pinaceae > Picea > Picea sitchensis. Next base: position 13,335 of record SNQJ01S0196618.1, read on the forward strand.
CTGTCTCTAAAAACTTTGACTAGTGGCTTTGCAAAACCTTCCGCGGAGACTCTGTTGTAGAGAAACCATGATTACTTAGTATGTGCATGTTTTGGCCTGTCTCTATAACAATTATATATTTATTTATGGAAAGTTCTATGAGTTTTTATATTGTCTTCCAAAATTTTATATATTTATATAAAATGAGTATATATATATTTATATATGGGCCGGTTTCTAACCCCGATGTCACATTGTTATCTTTAATTGGCGTTAATTGTAATATGAGGTTATCTTTATCTATTGACAATGAGTATTGACTTTTAAACTTGTCTTTTTAAAAGAAACATATAAGCTATTTTATACATTGTTGTCTTTCTAAAGTCGATGCAACATGTGACATGTTTAGTGGTCTTTTTATATATGGAGAGTTTTTAACCATGATGTCACATGGTAATTTATTATGATGTTGTTATATATATTGTCATTTTAGATGTATTAGTTTTTAAATATTGGCATTTTTAAAATATGGATATTTGGTACAATGTTCTTTTTAATTATGGTTATATTTACACATAGTCATTTAAATATCGTTGTTATTATGTATTTACGTTTTCAATTATGATGTCATATTGTTATTTTTTAAGTCGGATGTTATTTATATATATTGAGGGTATTTTAACTTATTGACCATGATATTTGGTATTTTTATATGATGTTATTTTAAACATGATGATTGTTACTTTTAAACATGATGTTATTCATAATAGTATGTTATATATAAATGTGAGTTTATTTTTATAAGTATTTATACACATGAGGTTATTCATATATTGAGGTTATTTATAAATAGGAGGCTAAATATGAGGTTACCTATTGCATTACAAGGAAATTTATGATCCTAAATGACATTGAATAGTGAGCTCCTCATGAATATTTTGAAATGTTTTTTATCTTGTAAGGTCATTTATAATTTGGTGGATGTAACATATCTGAGGTATTGTAATTGTAGATCATGGCGGGATATGTGAGATAAATTAAAGGTGTTTAATAATTCATGGCGATTGCTATTGTAGCTTCCATCGTTAATAATAGCATATATGGTGTAATAACCTTGATTTGACTACAATAGATTACGGACTTCGTAAATGAAGGTTGTTGTTCATTTGATTAATGTTGAACTTGGGTTTCGTGGTTGGAGTCCTTTGTCACGCACCTTAGGCGGGGGCGTATTTGTTCTTCTTGTTTATGTTGTACTTGATAGTATTATTCCGTTGGTTGCTTGGTGGTTGTGGGGTAGGATATAGACACCTCTTGTAGCTTAGTATATGTGTCTTTGTGTATTTCCGGTGGAAGGAATCCAGTGTCGTATCAAGAGTCTCGGGTTGTTTAAAGAGCCGCAGTTCCACTCTTGCGACACACGTGAGGGGATTACTAGTTTCTACTTTGGCGATTGGCGAGCTGTCTATCTTCTTCGAGAAGACCACAAGACTAAAGCCTACTTTCTATGCAGAAATATTAAGCTCTACTTATGGATTCTTCCTTACGTAGTATCTTGTACTTAACACGGTGTCATTTCGCGCTTCTGAGTTGCTAATTGTACGCATTATGTCTAGAGGCGTTTATTGCTTGTTATCCCTTTATTGATATGTCGAGGTTAGATCTTGTTGTGTTAAGTCTTGCTAGCGCGTCTTGTTCAAATTAGGGTTACTAGTTTATGCACAGTAGTTGGCTAGGAGCACAATCTAATCTTCTTTCAAAGAGACTATAAAGACTTCGCCACCTTCCGGTGCGAAATATTAACCCTAACACCATGGACTCTTCCCTGTGTGTTCTTCGCATGCACCCGTAGTATGTCTTAATGTTTGTGTGAGGTGCCTTATGCCTATAATTAGGTATATTATTTACTTGAGTTAATGCGTTGTGTGCCTTGATCTTCTTGTCGTAGACATGCGTGGATTTGTGTCTTGTTGATGCGTCGGTAAGCGTGTAAGAGTCGAGGTGTGTTGTTACTTCTCATGCGTGCACACACCTTACACAAAAAAAATTGCACTTATTTATTAAAATGGTTGTCATAATGAGGAGGGCGTTCTGATGGGAACCCAGGTCATTCCATACATCCAACAAATGGTTACATTGCCGGTTTGTTGGCAGTGAAGTGTTCGATAAGATCCAATTGAGAGAGTGGACCCGGTCTAGGGTTGTCTAATAACCCAAGCGTTTGGAATGAACCACGGCCAGTTTTACTTGGCTCCGTTAGCCGTCTAATGTCCTAAGGAAACCAAAGAAACTAATCTAAATTTACTAATCTATCTAAAACAAATAAAACAACTAAACTAACTAAAACTAATAGAACAAACTAAACTAACTAAAACAAACTAATACACTGAATATAATTAAAATTAGGCTACTAATTAAACTAAAAATAAATACAAACTACTCTAACTATCCTACTAATTGCTATTAATTAACCGTCTAATTACTAATTAGGTTACAACTTATTCACAAATATACAATATATACAAGTTACATATTTGAATAAAGGCACAGGCAAAACTCGTGTGTTTTCTGCCTTAAGACAGCGAGAGATATTTTTTAATTTTTATATTTTATGAATGAAATAAAACTTACTGAAATTAATGATCGAAATCTGTTACTAAAATTAAACAATCTAATATATTAAACAAATATGCTAACCCGGACCAAATAATGATTGACACGGGCTCTAATTTGTCACATTATTATGATGACTTGAGGCAGTGTTGAGTAAACTTCGCACCCGGTTAGTCCATAGAATTCACCAAGTAAGCGATAGGTACGCATTGCTCTTTGAGTTGTTCTGGGACGAACAAGACATAAGAAATCATAAAAAATTTATGATTTATAAATCTCTACAAAAAGGGAAACTGTTGTAAAACTCCCTTTTAATTCAATTGATGAAGAAGAAATCTGTCATTCACAAAACTAAATTAAGCAATTGCTATGTTCTTTAAATACTTAGAAGAAAATAGATATGAATTACACGATTGATTAACTTATATCATTTGCACATGATTTAAGATAGCTAAAGTAGTCATTAACTTACTACTCTAACTATCCTACTAATTACTATTAATTAACCGTCTAATTACTAATTGAGTTACAACTTATTCACAAATATACAATATATACAAGTTACAGATTTGAATAAAACCTGTAAAACTCATGTGTTTTCTGCCCTAAGACAACTAGAGATATTTTTTTATTTTTATATTTTATGAATAAGAAATAAAACTTACTGAAATTAAATGATCTAATATATTTACTGAAATTAAACAATCTAATATATTAAACAAATATGCTAACGGATAAATCACAGATTGACCTGGAAGCACTCCTAATTTGTCCTGTGTATGATGACTTCGAAGTTGGTCGGAGGAAGTAAACTCGCACCGGTTAGTCCATAAGCTTCTCGTAAACGATAGGCTGCGTTGCTCTTTGAGTTTTTTATAGGACAAACAAGACATAAGAAATCATAACAATTTTATGATTTATAAATCTCTGCAATAAGGGAAACCTGTTATGCAAAAACTTATACTTTATAATTCAACTTATGAAGAAGAGAAATCTGTCGTTAACAAACTGAATTAAGCAATTGCTATGTTCTTTAAATACTTAGAAGAAAATAGATATGGATTACGGTGATTAAATTATATCATTTTCACATGATTAAGATAGCTAAAGTAGTCATTAACCAGATACAAATTGATATACACAACATGAAACAAAATATTGATATGATGAGAAGCTAAAGCTGTAACAAAACAGCAAATTCTCCCTCTGTCTATATTAAAACTCCATATCCTTGTTCTCCCATGAATGAGGATATCTCATTATTACAAAAATGATAGGTATTTATAAGTCTCTCCACAGGGTAAAACCTCCATGTGGATAATATCAAACTATTTTACATAATCTGGGAGATATCCCAAAATCAACTAAAATAGGAAACTAAAATGCAAGTGAAATCTTTGAAATATCCCCTAACTGCTCATCAAATCTATTGCAATTTCGAATTCATATGCAATA
>SNQJ01S0196619.1:5828-17381 GCA_010110895.2 Picea sitchensis
GGAAGCGCACTCAAATACCTCTGAATATTAACTGGTTCTTCCTTGATGAAAGAAACATACTTTAGTAGTTCTAAAAACCTTATTTCATATTCATCTATGGTCATACTCCCAAGATTGAGTTCAAAGAACTCCTTCATTTTCTTGTCATAGTATCTCTTAGTCAAGTATTTATTTTGAAAATATCTCTTGAATTCCCTCCAAGTAAAATTGTTCTCATCAATGTGTTGCACCTGCACGAATTGGTCACACCACATGGATTCCTTTCCCTTGAGATGATAGATGAGAATTATTCCTTCTGTGTGTGAAGATTAATTATGCAATTGAAAATACTTCCTCATTCCTAGCAACCATGTCTCTGCATCCTCATCCTTCTTGTGCTTACCATCAAATGTAGGAGGCTTTATTTTTTTCATTTCTCCTTGTAGCTCATCCACCCCAGACCTCATTTTATTTTTCCTGACAGGGGATGGACATGAAATACTATGTTCTCTCCTAGTGGAATGCCTTGGGGAGTGATGGTGATGTCTTCCAACACTTATTTTTCTTCTCCTCTCATCATGAGACCCTTGACTTCCTGATTTACTTGAATCATTCTCCTTATCCATCTTCTTTTCTATTATGTCCAAGATTTGCATTAACTTTGTGTTGAAGCCCTCTCGATCCTCATCGGCTTTCATAATCCTCTCATTATCAAATTTATAACTTTGGATACCCTTTTGCAAAATTTTAATGATCTCTACCAAGTTCATGCTTTCTTCCTTTCCTTCTCCATGTCCATTTGAATTTGTGCCTTCATTACCCATATTGACATACATCCCTCTGATCTCATAATCATGGTTGTAATCCCCCTGTGTATATTCCACGATTTTGAACTCTAAGTTGATCTTGTTCTGATCTAATTATTGTTAGCTTTGCAAAATTTGCAACCAACAAAACTTGTTAGGCTAAATAATTTAACAAACTCATGAAATTATGTACAATTTTGGTTCAATAATGTATCAAAATTATTTCTTCTGATTTATTGAAAATTTGACTGCCCAGATCAATTTTCTGGGTTAATAGTTATATTCTACTGTCCAAGACCTTTCCAATGCCTGCTTCCATGCTCAATTCTGAGTCTTGACAAGAAAGTTATGGTTATTTGAAAATTGTTCATTAATTCTTTTGTTCACACTTCAACTTGGAGCAAATTTGTGTTGTAATTATGAATTTTTGCACCTACTTCTTTAGAGTTTTGGTAGGATCTCAATTGGGTTTCTTCATATACATATTTTGGACAGTTTTTCCAAGTTTCACCTCTTTCTAGGTTCTGGATGCTAGTTACAACCTACTCAAATTCTAGGCCAATTAGTGTTTTTGGTCTGGAATGTTACAAGTACCTTCTGTGCTATCTTAAATATTTTTAACATGCCCAAAATTTTAATTTAGATCCACTATTGTTTTATATGGTTTAATATCTCTCCATAGACTGCTCCTGTGCCTCAATATGATTCTGGAGTAGAAAGTTATGGCCCTTCAAAGTTAGTTGGGTGTTAAAATTTACCCTCCATTGTTGGTCATGTAACTTCCTCAGAAAAGATTTGTTTGACGAAAGATTTACACCATTAGAAAGATCTTTCTGGGATATTTCATTTGAGTTGCAGAGACAAAGTGTACCTTAGTACACTATGTTCTCGTGGTTTCTGAGTAGCTAAAAACGATGTTTAGGCCCTAAAAATCGTGTTGCAGAAATATGACCTTCAAACAATATAAAATGTCACAAAAATTCACTGGTTTTCTGCTGTTGTAGACCATCCAAATGAATTCACGCGCAAAAGTTTGAAAATTTACAGCCATATTTAGCATGTACAACAACATCATAAGTTAGTGCATGCTCCACACACCTATAACCAATGTGGATCACTTCTATGTTGCACCAATATCTAGTGCGTACTACTTTTGTGTCACGTGCCAATATCTACCGCTCACAATTTTGGTTCTTGCACTAATAACTGTTGCGCACAATTTTTGTGTTGCATGCTAATATTCCACGCACATTGCACTCTATGCACTGCACCATGCCAAAGTTTAGTATGCTCCCACCATACACCAATACTCTGCGCACACCATTAATTAAACCGTCGCGCGACAGGAATATTCAGCATGCATGCATTGCATACCAACATTGCACGTGGACCAACAAAATTCATTTGTGCTCTCCAATACTCAGTGTTCACACCACGTGCACTAATATTACGCATGTGCCACCCAATCCGCACTGTGCAGTGATACATTTAGTGCGCACATCCGTGTACTATTATTTTTCTTCTCTTCACTAGCTCTGCTCCACGCAACGGCAAATTTAAGTGTGCACACACGAGCATCGTTATTTTTCACGTATTATCAATTCTGCACCTCGCAATGCCAAATTTAAGCGTGCACACCCACACGCTGTTATTTTTCGCGCATTACCAATTCTGCACCATGCAACGCCAAATTTAAGTGCGCACACCCATGCACCGTTATTTTTTGCGCATTACCAATTCTGCACCGCGCAACGCCAAATTTAAGTGCGCACACTCGATGTTGAGTTGTGAAAATGTAGAAATATCCTCCTTATTTCCATGGTTCATGATGAAATCTTGATTGTCTTTTTCTGTTAATTAGGATAGAAAATGATTAAAATATCTTCTAGAAATATTATTGAGTAATGTTAGATAAATTCTAATATTCGGTTGGAATTGTTTGATTTTAGCATAGGAATGGATAAATATTGTCAAACCCAAGATAGTTAAGAATATTTTGAAGATACAAAGACTGTTGAAGGTTGGAGACATAAGGCACAAAGCAGTTGGAGGAATATTGATTCCATATTTTGTAAACTTTATAAATAGTAAAAGAAATCTTAAGGATCTTTCGATCCTCGGGAATGCTTAATTTACCCATATTATTGTAATATATAGAGGGTAATGAATGAGAGAAAAAAATTGAAGAATTATTTCCAAACATTCAGAACTCGGAATTGCTCTGCGCAAGTAGTTTTTGTAGATGTTCTACCAATTATGGAATTAATAGAAGCTTTGAGCGTTTTCATCAGTTTTGCATACTGAGTTTCCAGTAGCAGTGCTTCTGAGGACCAAGGGCCCAGTCTGAAGGAGTTATTGTCTCAATCTATAATTGTGTCAGTTTGATTTATGTTCTGTGATTTAAATCTCTTTTGTAATAGTCAAGATAAATGCATAAGTGTGTTAATGATTTTATTTTGTTTTCTTACAAAAGATAGGCGTTTCATTTGAATGTTATCGATTGTTGTTCCAATTTCTATTAGTGTAGTTTACTGCTTGATAGTTCCTCCCATCATCATACGCGCTGCTCCTTTCGCTTAAATTAGCATTTGTTGTTCCTTTCGCTTAAATTAGCATTTTTTTTCCTTTCGTTTAAATTAACATTTGTTGTTCCTTTTGCTTAAGATTACATTTGTTGTTCCTTTCGGTTATGTTATAGTCGTTGTTCCTTTTCATAGATGTAGTAATTTATTACTTATTTTCAACAGGTTAAATAATCATCGATAGATCAGTTTATCAATATTTTCATAGACTCAATTACTGTTTCTTAATTAGATCAATTCAACAATTCAATTAATGCCTTTAAATTCACAGCATGTTATAGATCAGATTTCAATTCTGTTAAGATCTTAGTTTCAGAGTTTTAACGAATGTGTAAGGAACTTGATTGTTGGTAAGCTCATATTTTATTTAACTACATGATTTTAACCTCTACAACTATCTGCATAGACTTTGTTGATATTCTTGAGATAAAAAGATGAATCCTCGGGTTGATAAATTAATGTTAAACTAATATTTTTTTTAGGACATATTTAGAGTCCAACATTTTGGCACCGTTGCTGGGGAGAGTGTCAAAGGTAGCATAGGTTATGTCTCTGGAGGATGAGGTATTGAAGACCGAAGGTAAGAACCTACGCAAGAAATAAGTAAAATACTTATGCCAGTGCCTACCTCCACATGATATATAGAGGTTATGTAGGTGTTTATAATTTTTATGTGAAGTGTGTATGACTAAGAAGAAAGAACCTAAAAAACCAAAACCCCCACCAAAAACTACAAATTCCCAAGGCTTGATGCTCCTTGGAAGAAGCACTTTCATAGACAACATCATCGAAAAAGATGAATCTCAAGCTTTGGTTGGACCTAGGAGAGGTTCTACCGAAATCCATCAAGAAAAAGTCTCACCAGCTACACCCATGTTGAGGTTCATAGCAGAACTGAAGGGACTGAACAAAGTTTTCAAAATATAGATCTTCCACCTCTCAACCCTTTAGACGAGGGAAACTCTTGTAATCTGGAGGAAGGTGAAGGCAAAACCAGCGAGGTTGTTAAGACAAACCCATCACCACCACCTGATCCTGGATCCCCTATGATAGGAGAGGGTATACCTTAAATCCTAGATAGAGGCAGTGAAATCGAAATCCCTAGGGGATCCGATAATCAATCTCCCCGAATAGAACACCCAGGCCAAGAAATTCCTGAAAATTATTGGCATATGTTCGACCAAATGGCGCAACCAAATCAACCACGAGCCCAGACTTCCACTTTGGAATATTCGATAGTTGATCCAGTTTCCAATGCCCCCATGAAAGAGATTCCCTTACAGAATCTTCCAACCTTTCATGGATTAATTTCAGAGGACTTGGATGCATTCTTATTCGAATTTGATGTCCTATGTAGGGGTTATGACTACACCTTCAAACTCCAAAAACTAAAGTTGTTCCCTTCCACTTTGAAAGGAGAAGTTTTACACTGGTTTATGGGATTGGGTGGCGGAACCATAAACTCATGGGATGAAATGAAACAAGCCTTCTTGACAAAATATCAGGATTATTGTAGAACCAGGGATCTAAAAGATGAAATCTTTCAAATTATTGCAAAGGAAAACGAGACATTAGAAGAATATGTTGAAAGGTTCCAATACAATTTGCAAATATCTCCTTATGGTACATTACCGAGTGAGGTACTCAAAGCCACTTTGATCAAAGGAATGAAAGATGAATGGGTAGAAACATTGAATTTAATGGGGAAGGGTGATATTTATCAAGAAACTTATGATAACATTGTTCAATTGTGCATCAGATGCTCGTGTGGAAGTACATAAACTAGATCAAGGATGTGGGCTCCCCTCACCAGAAATAACAACATTACCAGCGGGGGTGTTACCCGAGCAAAAGTAGGTAATCTTTTAGAAAATTTCAAAACTGACATTCTGAGCACTCTGACTACATAATTGGATGTTTTGCAGGCTAAGCAGAAATAGGCAGACATAGAACAGTCCTTGGCCATATTTTTCCACCAATGCAGAAAGAAACATGGTCTGAAGGAATGTCCTTTGGATGTGGTTCAGGTGTGCGCTATCTATGCTAAAGATCATGCAATAGATCAATGCCCATCACTCCCAGGATTAAAAGTTTTCTTCAAAGAGGAAACAAAACTGATATATCTGATGGCCCAGCGCCACCAATGGCAGTCTCGTCCCCCAGGTACACTACAAGACCCTTCCTCTTTCTTTTCTGGGCAGTATAATCAACAACAAAATTATGGAAACACATGGCAGGGTCAAGCATTTGCTAACCCCACCTGGCAGTCCCAACAATATCCAGTTGCAAATCCCCCTTGGCCAAATCAACCAACTGCAAATCCTACCTGGACTAGCTCGCAATACCCTACATCATCATGATAGAATTCAAACAACAACCCCTACCCTTCACAGTGGTCCAACAAAGCTGCCCAAAACCCCAATTGGAAGAAAAATTGGTAGTGCCCCATGGGAATGACCAATCAACCCATGGGGATGGCCCCTCAAACTCAACCCACTTTTCAAGCTCCACCCCAACTATCCCAGAATCCTCAACCGCAATTGCACCCTCAATTACCATCTCAACCCCACCCAAATCCCAATAATAGACTAGCCCAACTTGTGCAGATTATTGAGAATGTGGACGAGGAAATCAATTTCGTAGGGTGCAACGAACTCTGGCTGAGGTCAGGGCGCATAATTTCTCTTGAAGAGAATAACATTCACCAAAAGCAGGAGAATGAAAATAATGTACAACCAACAATAACACCTTCGTCTGTGGTCATAACGGAAGAAACGGAGCAAGAGGGAAACACAATCGAACAAGTTGTTGCAACTCCGAGCATTATTGTTGCAACTCTGAGTACTCTTGTTGCATCTCTGAATAGTGTTGCAACTCTCATGTTGCAACTCTGAGCATTGTTTTTTAAACTCTTAGAAGTGTCGCAAATCTCATGTTGCAACTTTGGAACATTGTTGTGACTCCGATCACTGCTGCAACTCCGAGCACTATTGTTGCAAATATGAAAAGTGTTGCAACTCTCGTGTTTCAACTCTAAATAGTGTCGCAACTATTGTGTTGCAACTCTGAACAGTGTCACAACTCCCTTGCTGCCACTCCTATGTTGTTACTCCAGTTTGTTGCTACTCCTATGTCATCATTGTTGTTACTCCTATAACTAAATATCTATGAAGTGTGTCCTTTAAATTTTTCACATGAGGCATTATTATGTCAATATAAGTCTATCCTCAAAATATCTCAAAAACCCAAATCGTACTTTTTGAGAAATCATCATTTTACTATTTGTCGCTACTCGCAGTTGCTACTACTCCACGAGACAATTTCGAAAATCAATGAAAATCTATCTTCGACCACCAAAATCTGCCATGGATTTTGATCAACAACAACCATCTTAAGATGAGGAGAATATTGGAACCATTAATGAGATTGGATTGATTAGTTTTGGATTATTAACAAAGATATTGTAATCATTTATAAGTTTGTTTTTAGTTTTTATTTATTAGAAAATTGTTGTAACCACAAGANAACAACCATCTTAAGATGAGGAGAATATTGGAACCATTAATGAGATTGGATTGATTAGTTTTGGATTATTAACAAAGATATTGTAATCATTTATAAGTTTGTTTTTAGTTTTTATTTATTAGAAAATTGTTGTAACCACAAGACAAAATTGTGGATCTGCATTTATTGTTTGTTATTTTAATTTTAGACAACCTCATGTATAAAAGAGAGTGTCTCCTTCATTTTGGGAGAGGACTCTTAGAGCATTGTCCAAATGATGATGAAACAATTCATTATTATTTTCTTTCTTCTCATTTCATAATTTTCGTAGCATGTAATTTAGTTAGTTTTGATTTATTCCTTTTGCAATTTAATCTTCTTTCTTTCTCATTGTTATTATGGTTGATTTTATTCATGTTGTTAATTATTTTATTTAATTTATTGTCATATGTTAGTGTGGATTTATTTTAAATGCTATAACTTATTTAATTAGATATAACTACCAAAAGTGTTGTGTAGCGTAGGTAGTTCTATTATTTTTCATAGTGTGTTTAATTACAACATTTCAATTAATTCATTTATGGTGTATATTAGTGGCAACACTTTATATTAACCATATGGTGGTCAGGGAGTGAATATTTTAGTTCAATTTATTTATGCAAGTGTGTGAACCTTTCATTTTCAACAATTTACCTTTTGTCAAGTAGATTAAATTTACTTTGTCAATTATATTAGATTTCAATTCCACAAGTGTGGTTTATTTCATTTCTGCAAGTGTGATTTTCATTTTTGCAAGTGTGGTTTATTTTAGTTTTGTAAGAGTGGTGTGCTTTATTTCCTACAAGTTAAGATTTACCTTTTTTTCCAATTTGTTTCCAATAGATGGATATACTTTTCGATATGCCATGGGGTGTAAGATAGAGTAGATTGTTTCACCGATCAACACTTGTTGTGAGGTGTGATTTACTTTTCCAAACCTTGTTATTATTTTCTTCCTACTGTATGAATTTATTTTCATGTTTGTAAGAGTGGTTTGATTTACATCACTACAACGCATGTTACATGACCATTGTTAGAATGGAAATCATATCATGCATATACTTTGCATCATAACTTTGAAATAAACATATACACCCTAGATTGATAATTAATGGATTGGAATTTGATTGTTTTCATAAACAATTAATTTGCGCAACAGACGGGTCATCAAATTTTGAGTATGATTGGTCTATAAATAGTGCTTAGGAAGCCAATGGACCATTGAGAGCACAAAAGTATATTGCAACTTGGGCATGTGAGCAATTGCAGTGACACAATTTCTTGAGACTAGGATCACAAGTACTAATGAATTGAGGGTTTTGTGGATGAGTAGAAGGTCTAGGACTATTTAAAGCGCTTTCAGTGTTAGGGATGGTAGGAGATTTAGGGTTTCGATAGGGTTGGAAATTAGGGAATTGTTGAAGTTTACATTCAACAACAAAGGCACGTTGGAGGTTTGGTCCACGCAACTACTTTCAAACATGGAAACTTCAAACTTAACAAAAGATAATAAACCATAAATTAAATTTAACAGTTAGTAACTCTTTTGGATTTGGAATTTGGAGCTTAATATGCAGTCAAGTTAACACATCGATGCACTGTTGCATTGTCTACCCAAGTTCTTAATGGTGCTGGTATCATCTAGCCAACAAATTGGTGAGGTAGCATGGAGGGTAAAAACATTGTCAAAGGGAATCACATAAAGCCTCCTAGGTGGTGATACCTTTTTTAGTAGATTTGGAGGTGGCCTCAACATTAAGCTCAAAATAGATTTTTTCTTCCATGTGTTGATATTTCCACCAAGCCTAAGCAATGACTCACCAGGAGCAAATGTTGAGCCTAGGTGATATTACGGAAAGTTTAGAAGTATGTTGTAAGGCTATGGATGTAGGAGTCCAATGCCTCACCATTCATCTAACCTCCATATTTGGGAAGGATAATCTTTGTATCCAACTGGAAGATGGATTCCTGGGATCTATTAATGAGGTATTTGTGTAGCGACTTGATGAGTTTTGGATGAAAAGGTGCTTGAGATTATTATGTCTTATCAATTGAGGTTTTTCTACATGGATCCATGAGTGAATTGAAAAGGTTGAGACTCCAAATGACTAGAGGTTAAGAATCCCTAGCGTACTGGTTGAAAAGACAATAAGAGTTTCATTTAACATGCAAATCCTAGCAGACTAGAGAAATAAATTTGGTCGAGGCATGCTAGTAATGGGAGAGAAAATCCAAGCATAAATGTTGTTGGTGAGTTGAATCTTCAGTTGTCAAATGTTGATTGTGGGATTTTTAAAATCTTTAATAAGATATATGAAAAATGCTTGAAGAGGATTGACAATTTGAGAATTATATATCCATTACTCCTTTGATAATCTATATTTACATAGAATCTCTCCCCAAATTTAAGCAATACAAAAACAATGGACAATGTATGAGAGGTCCAAACAAATCTCTCACTTAATTTTGAGATATTATTAAGACATTACATGTCATTCAATTTATACTAAGAAACAAACATTAGTAATGACAATTACTTTGCAAAATTTTTTTACTAAGGATTTGTAGGGTCTTGCATTCTAAGCTAAACACTCTCTTCTCTTGCTCTCATCATAGTATAACAAATTCATGAGATGAAGACACACCTATAGTTGTTATTTGGTCACATGTCAAGCTATTCTTAACATAGTCGTTGCTAACATACCCCATTTTCTTCCCATCATGTAATCAATAGGGTCAATCAAATGGTGATGTAATTTAGGAAAATGTGTTAAGAACCTATCAATGTTGCACATAATATTGGCATGATATAAGGCATCACGTCAAAGTTTTTTTTTTCCAAGGAAAACCTCATGGGATCCCCCCTCTTCTCTAGAATATTTGAATGGAGGGCATCTCAACCACTAGCCACCATAGTGATTGGTAACTCAAGGGACTCAACTAGATTTGAACTTATGACTCAATGGCCTCCCATCAACAGTGCACCTTGAGTGCATGATTCAACTGATTGAGCTAACCCTTAAGGCTATCATCATGCATGATTTATAGAAGAAGGCATATCAATGTTTAGCATATTGCTTAAACTACAACACAAAATTTTATAAAATGTCCCAATCCTCACTATTATCCAAGATAGCTTGATAGTAGAAATCCAAGGTGGGGAACTTTAACATTGACCTTTTTTAGCTCAAAAAGTCAAGTGTGGGTAAATATCAAGTACATATTAAAATTAAGTTTCTACAACCTAATTTAATGGATCCTAAAATGACAAGTTAGTGTTAGAAATTATGGATCCTCATTCTTTTCTTTCCAGCTCAAACTGCTCAAAACTTAATGACTTTTATTCATGTTCTCCCCCCTAATGCATATTAAAATGATACTAAATTATTTAATACATTAGGCAATTGTTTATAAACTCATACACTACATTCTTGTTGGCATATAAAACAACATTTTATTAATTTAAAAATACGTCTTATATTACATAGGGAAAATTCACATAACAGTTGAAAAAGAAAAACCGAAACAGAAAAACGAAAGGATATATACAATGTGGAATCATATCATCTTCCTTAGAGAAACTAAGGCAACAATAAACTTAGAGTAAGCTACAACACTGGACTTTTTGGCATCCTTAATGTGGTAACCTTTGGAAGACAATTGCATACATATTTCTTCTCGCCAAGAGTGACAACAAATTGACAAAATTGATCTCTTAAAAAAAATACTTGCAACACAACTTCCAAATTGTAAATAGCATTGAAATCCGAAAATAGTCCCAAATTCCTAAGATGTGGAACAAAACTACGGACCCAGAGTCTCCAAGAATATTTGCATGACAACTAAGTTACCTGTGAAGCATAATAGAGTGATTTTCATACACCAATCTCTAACACAATCTATCAAAGCTACAATCCCATAAAAGATGCTTCAAGGTTTCTAATAATGACAAAAGGGGCATAACCCATCTAACAACCCACTTTTGGCAAGGTCATCTTTGGAAGGTAGCCTCTAATAAACAACCAAGTAAAGACCCAAAGCTTGTAGCTCAAACAAAGAGACCAAGTACTATGAAGCTAATAGATCCAATAAACCTCGTGGTTGGAAGAGAACCATCTAGCATTGAGGACCTAATATAAAGGGTGTCTCTAATGAAAATGAGAGTAGAGATTCTTGGAGTCATATTGTTGAAGAGGTTTCAAAAATATCTATTCGGTATATGTTATATTATTTTCATGATTATTCCCACATGTTGTATGTTGTGTTTGGGGGGTCACATAGGTGGCCAAAGCCCCTGGAAAAAAATTCAAGTTGTTTTCGGTTTGTTTTTGGGTGTTTTTTGGCCAACGATTTTTTGACCCATTGAAATATAATTCAAGTTAAGGAATCAAATCCAAGTTGATATATTGAGGTTATGGATGCTACAAATCATATATATTGTATTGTAAATGGTGAAGTTAATATAATGAGAGTTAGAGATGCAACTCAAAATATATTTTTTTGGTTTTCATGATTAAGGGTTTCTAGGGTAAATTTCATAGTACTATGTGTGAATGTTATTGTTTTCCTTTCCATTTTAAAAGAATTTATGTGTGCATTGCTATACTATAAATATTTAAAACTTACATTTGGTATCAGAGATA
>SNQJ01S0196620.1:0-11220 GCA_010110895.2 Picea sitchensis
CCTCATGTATGTGCCAACTCATCAACTGCTTGTCTCAACCATGACTAGTTTTGGATTAGTCAACAACCCTAACTTGAAATAATAATAAATTTGTACGTGTAATGAATAAAGATCTGAAACTGATACACAATGTTCTTCAGTGTGTTTTATGAAATTCCTCCAGGTGTCACTACTTGGAACCTCTCAAAAAATGAGTTATAGAGAAAATGACACACCTTGCTGAATTCTGGCTTATTCTAGAGAGCAAACCTGTAGAGCGTGCCCCACACGAAATATTTTTTGAATTGATATAAAATGGTTACACAACATACTACATGTCGTAATATAACCAACACAATTGGTTTCACTGAATTTGGATTTTTTATGAAGAAGTTATGACATTTTTACCCGAAACACTTGTTTTAGACTAGTTTCAAGACCAACCACAAGCCCTATTTTCCACTGAGTGTATCTCCAAAAATACAACGATAGAGAAGATAATTTTTTTACAGTAGATACTTGGATATGTCTCATAAATGGAATATCAATATCATGGTTTGAATCACTATAGAAAAAATGTTATTGCAAAAATGGTGATATGACCTGTAAATAACATACCTTAGAAAGGACCATGAAAATAATTTATCCTCCATTGAATTTCGGCCCTCTTTTCTTGACCTTCCTTCTGAAATTCGACCCTTTTTTCTTCACCTTTCTTCTGAAATTCGTCTTAGATATCCTTTGGTTACCTCAACCACCTATAGATCTTCAATATGCTCAAGTGGTCCACACCAAAAATGCTCAAGAAGCTCTCACTAGAAGCTCTCCACCAATACTCCATTAAATTTATTATTTAAATAATTTATTTTATATTCACTTTGAATTATAGTACACTCATCACTTCACTTTATTATTTACCTTCTAAAATCTCTTAAACCACTTTTACTACTTTGAGCTTTTGGGGCTTCTAGATGACATAAGAGGGTCCTCCAACTTCGGAAGACCATACCTCTCAAACCGTGAGGAGTTATGTGACGTTCTACATACCACCAGAAATGGAATGACATGTATCATCCATATAGAATAGTATTGCCTGAAAATATATCAAAACTCATACCATTATCCATCAAACAAACTTGGGTACATTACCCAAACCTAGGTTCTCCAACTTCTCATGGCCATAAATCTCTAACCGTGAGGAGTTATGTGATGTTCCACATACCACCAAAAATGGCATGACAAACACTATCCTTCTAGGATAGTTTCACTAACAAATTCATTGACCTTCATCTCATTATTCCACAAATAAGCATGGGTTCTCTAACCATACTTCTAGGATAACTCAATCCGCAAAGCGTCTTCCCGTGAGGGCTTTCACCATAAGGGGACCAGTTTGGAGTTCATCCATTTCTACTTATTATCAACCATGACAAGACAATAACAAGTCATCTTTACATCAAATGATCTTGGGTCCATTACCCAAACATTGTTCTACGGGGCTTTCTTCAAAGGTTGACATCAATGACAACCAACCTTAATAACACCCCATGAAGCCAAAAACAACTCTAATATCAAATTTATATTTTAACCTTTTACAATTAAAAACAAATTATTAATAAAAATATAAATATTCAATGACAAACACACACATACACATTACACATATATAAAAAAAATTCATGTACAAGCTAAGCGTACAAGTTACAAAAACTACAATACAGAAAATGTTTAGGTTTAGATTTTTTTTTACATGCAAAGAACTCTTACGACGAGGGCAGGGCCAACGAAATAAGGGCACTCAATCCGAACCTTGAAAACCTAAAAATTTTAACCTGGCAGCTGGCTCTTGGAGAAAACAAATGTCGAAAAACTATGTATGTGGAGTCTGCATAGTGGAAATGTTTGTGTGGGCCGTGGACCGTGGCTGCAGTGTGTGGTGAGATTAGAGAGTAATCATTGAGTGGACGAGTCTGTAGCTGCAGCCTACAACTTTCAAGTCTCCAACATGCAGGGAATTCATAGCTTGAAGCCTTGACCCTTTTTTGGACTCTTGAAGTTGGAACATGGAGGTTCACACCATGCAAAGTCAGGCTCCAGGCTCCAACTGAGACGCGGTCCACGGATTCGACAGACAGGACTGTGGAAATTTTGAGCACATCAGAAGTTGGTTGATATTGTTCGGGTGCAGGACCAGGCGGAGAAGGAAACTGGGTTATGGGTTGGGTAGAGGATAGTTTGGATATTGTTTCGGTGTGGGCGCGAGCAGCGGAGGAAGTTGGTTTCTCAGTGCGGGACGATGACTACAGAAATGTGCAGTGTGTATAATGGTTAAAAACCATATGGAGCAGGAAGAAACCATGCGGAAATTGCCCAGTGGTTTCAATTTTTTATTTTAATTTTCCTCATCGAATTTCAAAGCGCCCCGCCCCGCTCCACCGCACCCCACCCACGGTCGAATTGATTTTCCATTAACTTTGTATAAAATTCGAATTCAAGTTCAGGAACTGGTTCGATTTCAGGTTCGCCCAATTTGAACCAAATTAGCTCAGATTCTCTTGAAATTCGGTGAATGTGGTGACTTAGCAAACAACTAAATTTTTCGTTGAGCTGTGTGTAGTTGGGTGGTTTCATTGCTAATAGGAATAGTCAAAAGCTGGGTGATTTATTAGAATCCAATGCTAGAAGTTAGGTTTTCATTCATATATTTAGGTTTTGTTTTTTCAAGGATATGTGGTTTCATTGCTAATAGGAATATTCGTATCGTTTTATATAGGTTCAAAGTCATTATGAGAAAAGTTAAAAAAGAATATTGGTGAAAGTAAAAGAATTTATAACTGAACTATTTATAAAGCTTATTGGTTTCCTTTACAAATTTATTAAAAGTGTATAATTTTTTTTAAATATGGAACTATAAATTCTATTTAAAGAGTTATTAGATAGGTTAAATTTTGAAAAACAGAGATAACAAAAAGTATAGTTTAAATTCTATTTAAAGAGTTATTAGATAGGTTAAATTTTGAAAAACAGAGATAACAAAAAGTATAGTTTTTCCCCAAATTAGTACACTTCAAAAAATTTCTAATAATTAGCATGAGTATGAAATTTAACTTAAAAAAAATCTGTGTAAACAAAATATACATCACAATCTTTTTTCCAATTTGTATAGAGCCATTGATACAACTTTGATTTAAGAGTCTAGAGTCCATTATAATGACAAATCATGACTAGTTTGGATTTGTAATACGAAAGGAGGTTGAACATTATCTCCTATGTTACCTCTCGCATTGAAATCTCTTTTGATTTCTCCATGAACTCCATGAAATACACATTGGTAGATGAATCGACATAGTGATAGAGGGTTTGATACTCATTACATCCTTACTCCACTGTCAATTCCCACCACTCCATGCAATTGAAAAAACATAGTGAGGGTGGAATCCTTGCATATGTTATAATCACACAAAAAAGAAAGGTTATCTATGTGTGTAACCCCAAAAATAACTTTTTGTTGGTAAGTATAGATCTCATTCATTTTTTATGGTGTGTTCTTTATATCATTCATATAATCATTGAATGTCACCCAAAAGATTAAGGTTTTCTCAATGAGAGAAATTACCATAATATGAAAGCATTCTTTGATATAAAATCCTTCTCAAAACAATACCTCTCCACAATTACCATTTAGGACATAATTTTTATCATATAGTATATATATAAACATTACATCAAACAATCGCCATGCTCGTGTTTCATCAAATGCTTTGTATGCAAGCTCTACAATGTCATGGTACTTTTGTTCACCATAAAAACATGTTTGGCATTTTTTTCGAACATTTTCCTTACAACTTCAAAACCTTGGCACATGGCATAGTTGGTGATAAAATGGTCATCCATGCAACCTATAAAGTCAACATTAATAATAATCCTACTACCCCATCATGTAATGCACCCAACCCCAAGCAGGGTCATGCTATTGCTAAGAATGAACAAACAAAACTGTCTTCTACCAATTCTAAATGAGGAAATGATATACAACATGAAATTTCAATCTCATTCAGGTGTCCATACTAAATAAAAATGTGAAAGAAACTACTTTAAATGTGTACAAAAATAACTAAGTACATACAACATCATTCAACCATAAAAATATAGATTCAAGTGCATCAATATACTCGCAACAAGTAGCAATAACCAAGAAAATTCAGAGTAAAATGCACAACAATTATATCATCATTTAACATGAATAAACACATAAAAAAATAACACTTATCCTAAGAAATATGCAATCCACTGTAGAGGACTAAGGCTCCTCCCAACCATAGACTTGTTGTTCCAATTCTCAAAAGCAATTCACACCCGACATGGGGCTATGAATCCACAAGAGACGATGGTCCCTAAGGCTAGCTAATGTCCCCCTCTCAATAGTAAATTCTCACGGTTAATTCCATCCCAAGATCTCTCTTCCCCACAATCTGCACAACCCAAGGGTTGGAATCCCACTTCACTTCTCACAGTCCCTCAGGCCTTTCCACTCCCCTACAAATCTTCCAACATAGGTTGGACAAGAAATATCTCTACTGGGACCTCACGAATTCTATAGCTGCAACATGAATTCTCCCAGTAGAAAAACACTTACTTCTCTTAATGAATTTTGAACAAAACATTACTCACAGACCCACAACCTATTTCTCCACGAAATTACACTTCCAAATAAATGTCAAATGGGTTGACAATAGATGCCTTCAAGCTTCAACACTCAGAACGCCTTTGTTGTCCAGAAAACTCCATGTAAAAAAAACTCTCCATCCAAAAACACGAATCTATAATTCTGGTCCCCTACCTATATAAATTTCCCCTCTTTCTTTTGCTTTCTTCAACACTCTTCCCCAAGTTGATTGTACTCAACTCCCATTCTCTCAATAACTATGGTATGTGACTTCTCACACCCACCCTCTTACATGAATTCAATGATTCAGCTCTAGAAAACTCAACAAAAAATGGAATGTTCATGGTAAGGTTAATTTAGAAAGAAATGGGCTTGGCTTTAATAAACATGGGTGAACTCTCCCCCTTTGGACCCCTTCCCTCTCTTGTGGAAACTAAGCCCCCAAATCTCCATTTGTGTCCATCTACAGTTGGAAATACATTTTATTTATTATATTCAATTTACATCATTTACATATTACAATGCTTGTCCCTCAACCATACATTACATTTATAATATACATTGCTAGTTTGGGGTTTGAAAATGGAGATGTTACACATAAATAGTAAAGGTGTCTTACAAAAATATTCCAGAAAATGAGAAAATCTCCTTGTTGTCATTTCCACTCTATTGATACAACTCCCATCCTTCAAAAAATATATATTCCGTGACACTCATGGAAATAATTTCATTCATGCCTTTTCCATTCATTTTTTGGACTTCTCAATAAACATTGGAACATGCTCAAAAATTTGTTGTGCATAAGATATGGGAACGCTCAAAATTATATAGGATAAGTGAGCTCAATTAAATGTAACTAGCAATTGATTCTGAAGGTGCAAAAAGTACATCTTTACAAGGTGAACAAGTCGAAATGTTTTTTTTTTTAAATTTAACTCGGTAAACTAAGAACATTGTGATCATCTGAACAAAGAATCTATTGTTGCATTCTTAGAAGTGTCTATAAGAAACCTATGAATCTTATATAATAGGTTTTCAAAAATAGAATATATTTCATAATTAATTAAAGTTTATTTCATTTTACATTTTTTATATTTATGTGTTGAATTTATTTGAGAAATCCACATGCACTTCAATTTCCTGAGAAGTTTAGTTTTTATGAAATTTATATAGGAGAAGAACATGTGCAAAATATGCAAATAATTATTGACAACACCCATACAACACATATAATTGGAAGGCATTAGTTTTTATGAGAGGAGGATGAATACACAAGTGACATATAATGTGATTATACACAAAAACAAGGTTGATAACTATTTTTCCATGCTAGAATGAACAAAAACGTAAAGGAGGGGTTT
This sequence comes from Picea sitchensis, assembly GCA_010110895.2. NCBI lineage: Eukaryota > Viridiplantae > Streptophyta > Pinopsida > Pinales > Pinaceae > Picea > Picea sitchensis. The sequence goes on from SNQJ01S0196620.1 coordinate 6,007, forward strand.
GGTGAGTAAATGTAATGCAGTGATTATTTAAATAATTTTGTAACTTGAGACCACCCTTTGCAATGAAAAATTCATAGTCAAATAAGTATTAATATTTTATTCATGCCTAGTATTTAGTTAGCATAGGCATCTAAAAATATTATTTTAATGTTTTGTTGAGCTAGCAAAAACCCCCTATGCTATTTTAATTTCCAGCATGTCATGAAGTGAAAATAACATTGGGCCCCTCCTTCTCTTTTAGATTTCCAAGCCTCCAAGAACTCTGTTTTGTATTGATTGTATTTACTTTGAATCCTGTCATGAAATTGTCTTTGGTTCTTTCCCTTATAGCTCACCAGGATCCTAAAGAGGTGCATTAATTCCCCACAAGTTTGAGACATAGTTTTGTTCTTAGAATTGTTTCTAAAACTCTCTTTTTGCATCTTTCAAAAAAATTATAACTTGCATCATATAACACTTATTTGGCCACGACGTGGTGTGTATCACACCTAAAATGAATTTGGCCATGAAATATCACATCACTCCAAGCTTTCCTTTGTTGCGACATATTTCAGTTTCTCAAACTTTCCTTCATTACGACAAAGGGAAAATTTACAAAAGAACTCCTTTGCATCCTCCCTGCCATCACATACTTAGAATCTTTCCTTGATTGCAACTCATCGTATGGATAATAAGTTTCCACTTGCATGACATATAACATAGGATGGAGTTTTCTTCCCTAGAGATATATTTCACAATTGTTTTCTTCATGCGACATATCACATCTCCTGAATCGAAAACTATATTTTCAGATCGTCTAGACATTTTTTTTTTTTGCCATATCACATTTAAAATTTCTTTGGCCACAACGTAGTGTGTATCACACCTAAAATAATTTAGATTGCACATATCCCATTGCTCCAAACATTCATTTATTGTGACATATCACATTGCGTCCAAGTTTGTTTTTGTGTGCCACATTGCATTTTCTAAAACTTTCCTTGATTATCAGAAAGGAAAAAATTCTAAAATAAATCCTTCACATCTTTCTCACCATCGCATCTTTTAAATATTTATTTCCTTGTGACTCATCACATGGGACAAAAATTTCCACTTGCACAACATATCACATAGGATGAATTTTTCTTCCCTTGCGATATATCGAAGAAAGTTTTTCTTCATTCGACATATCACATCTCCTCAAACTTTATATCTTCATGACACATCACACTACACCAATGTTTCCATGTTTTGCATTATCAAAAAAATACAGATATGTAAGGATTTGTTTCATTCATTGGATGTCCCTAGTGTTTATAGGGGAAAATTTTATGACGTTAACCTAAGGAAGAATTTCCCGATGGAAGGTCCCAAATTATACCCACTCTCGTTTGAATAGAAAATTCCACTGGTATATGGGACCGACTACTGCTAACTAAATGAATTTCTCCCCATATAGAGACCTTCCATTGAAGTTAGGACAAATTTTAAATGCATATGTATTCTAATATGAAAGTGCAATCCTATTTCTAAAGAGAAACTATATTCCTATATAAGAGTATCACGATCAATTACAAGTCTATAATTTAATGTTCAAAATAGAATTAGTTCCTATTTTATAGAATCAAAGAGAAGTATAGTTATTATTCTCTTGAGAGCTCTCTAGATATCTAGGGTTTCTTTATTTTCCTTCCTCATTTATTTCCCTCATGGCTTTGGATGGAAGAGGGAGATGAGATCCCTCCTACAACTACATTTTAGGTAGTCGGAGGAATGGCACCATGGCTCTTCTTCTTCATATTCTTCCCGAGCACATGTATCCACATCCATGCCTTATGATAAGAAAGAAAAAAAAACATGGTCATGCTCTCATTCATCTGTAGAGGATCAATGACAACAAGAAACTTCAATCCTCCACTCCACCACGAGATGCCTCCCCAAAGCATATGAAAAATTGAAATATGAAGTAAGAATATATAATATAGGAAGCTACATACAACAAATACAAGAGAATGCATTCATATTCAGGTTTATGGGAATATGGATAACATAAAAATCCCTCACCTTGTGGATAAAAACAACTTGGAAACCTAAAATCCAAATTAATCTCAGGCTAGGCTTGAAAGGATTTTTCATTTCCATCTTCTCAAACCTAGAATACGAGGACAAGGTTTTTGAAAATGAACCTTATTTCTTAAACTAAGTTAGTCTTCATATCCAACCCTGGACAGAGCGATTCTTGTCAAAACATGAATATTGCACTACATCATCAGTCTGGATTTCGGCTATATTCCCTCCTGTAGGAATTCTGGGATGAGGAATTATTTAAGGGCATAGGCACTAACCTTGGGGGAATTTTTTCAAAACCTTGGAGATCACCAAAATAGGCCACTACATATCTTATGCCCACATATGTGTCTACATGGATCTCACAAAATCTCTTCCCAACGCCATCACCCTTTATTATCAAGATAATGAATGGGTCCAAACCTTATACTACAACCACATCTCATTTTGTTGTAGGTGTTGTCATGAATATGGACACCTTTTTTAAGATTTCCCTCGCAATGCTGAGGCTAACTCTTCTCCTTCCTCTTCCATCTGGGACATAGATGGATTTAATCAAGTCTCATCCATGAAAAAATCCATAAGGAATATATATTCGTTACCTTCTAATAAATGTCTCATATCCAAAAACTCCTTTGGAAGCCTCCCAAAGGAAGAGGTCAATCAAGACACCCATTAATAAAAAGATCCACCGAAGAATCATACTATAGCGAGTCCATCTCCACTAGAGGACAATGCTAAAAGACACAAGACTATAGGCCAGGTAAAAAAAACTTATAAAGACGAAGAGGAGAAAACGCAAGATGCTGCAAAAGACCAACCAAACTCAGACAAAGGTGAGGATATGGACATTGGGGATTTGAATCTCAATTCCATAGCGACAGCCTATAAGCAACAAGATCTAAACTTAATTCCTAAAAAACAAGTGCAACTCTTGAATGAAGCCTTGGTACAAAATCAAATATTCAATGAATCTACATATCAAGGTATGACCCCAAACCCATCCTTAATCTCTTCCTTAGGAATTAAACCCTCTTCTTCTCTCCCGCCAAAAAATCATTGAGAGGAAAATGATAAGAAAGACAGAAAATATAACAAGTAACTTCTCAAGGACTTAGGCAAGTTTCTTGTAAATTTCAGGCACATCAGCCTAATGAAAGATAAGTACTAGCCTACACCTCTATCTTCCCATGAAAGTCATCTCTTGGAACATAAGGGGCCTTAATGGTAAAACCAAACATAGGATCATCCAACAAAAAATCCTGCAATAAAAACCATATATTATCATGATCCGGGAAACAAAATGCCCCCAGTCTCTACTCCAAACCATAGCCTATCACTTTTGGCTAGGATATTAAGAAATAACCATTGATTCTCAAGGCATATCCAGTGGCCTCACTCTACTTTATAACCATAATATCATAGGGTGAAATCACGGAGGTGGGTAACACTTTCACGACAATCAGATCTCCAAAATTCTGAAAAACATTTTTTCGGCCGAACTAATATTATTTTTCGGCCGAAAGTTATTATTTTCGACTGAAAAGTGAAACATCAAATCGAATGGTGCAGTAACGACACCCTTGATTTGTGTGTAAAAATTTAGTCAGACGGATATTTTCCATCCGACGATATGTTTTCGGCTGAAAGATAGTTCGGTCAAAAGATTGTTCGGTCAAACTATCTTTCAGTCGAAAGATGATTTATATATCAACCACACATCGATTTTGTAATGTTTTCAAACTTTGTTGGAGTTTGTTGGCATTTCTGAGTGTCTATGAGAACAAAGGTTGTGATGGCACAGGTCGTGTAGGTGGGTGTTTCTAAGCGTCTGTGAGCACATAGGTCGGTTTGGTGTTTGTGAGCATTGGCACACCGAGCTCCAGGTATTTCGCTGACCTGTAGTATTTAGTTTTAATTTTAATTTCCATTATGTATTGTTAAATTTTAATTTTAATTTCCAATTTACAATTAAACTTTAATTTCTTGGCTCATGTGGCCAAGCCATGGGCGTGCCCACGGCTTGGCCAAAAGGCTTCCCCCCGTGGCCAAGTCTTCCCTCATAATCCTTGCTTACAAGTTGTCTCTTAAATTTCAAATATTACTTACCACACTATCGTTTGATTTTTCAACAAAAGGAAAGCAATATTGCAATCTAGATTTTACAATTTTTTTATTTTCATTAAAAGCAAAGCAATATTGCAATCCATATTTTACAAATTCTTTATTTTCATTAAGTCAATGTGGAGTTGTACTAGGAGACACCATCCTCTTTTTTTTGGCTTTTTATATAACAAAAATTTATGATATACTAAAATTGTCTAAATTTATATTTATATTAAAAAATAATTTAAAAAAAATTATAAGTTATTATAACTTTTCATAATTTAATATTTAATACAAAATAATAGTTTTATGTAAAAATTATTCTCATTATAAATAGAGTTTCAAAATACATAAATATTAAATATATTTAATTTAATAATATTTTTTTAATTTCTAAAAGAAAATAAAAATACAAAATAACTTTATTTATTTCTTAATAATTAAATAAAAACATGAAATATAAATATAAATATAGTTATAACTAAACTTATTAAAACATAAAATATAAATATAGTTATAACTAAAGGCATTGTTGTTACATTTATGATAACTTCTTATTTATAATTTTCTAACCTCACAAATGCCTATCATTATGAAGACTTATCCTTTTCCATTACATAAATGTATCATTCAGCTACACTTTCTTTCAAAATACTTCGATTTTTTTCTTATTTTCTCAACTCTTCCATAGTCCCAAGTTGGTGAATCTGATTACAATTACATTTCCATATAATTGTCAATATTTACTTTCAACATGTAAACTATAAAATTTTATTATATCATAGGTAATAGATTTTAATATTATATTAATGATAATTTGTATAATAAAAATAATTCTCTTTTATTTTATTGAAAATATTGTAATACTTGAATATCATGGCCAATTTTACATATGTAATATTAGAGTATCGTAAGTTTCTTACAAAGTTTAGCTTACAAAGTATCTTACAATGCCTTGTTTACCATTAAATTATATTAAAACTCTTTCATAAGTTATGTTGTTTTCAATATTTTTGCACTTGATGCTACAAAACATTGGTTGTAGGTTTTTAATAATGTGAA
>SNQJ01S0196621.1:3155-17381 GCA_010110895.2 Picea sitchensis
CTTAACTCCTTGCAACAATTTTTTCCACTCATCAATAGAATACTAGGTCCAGATTCACCTTTAGCTGTCTCATCTTTCAGAGCCAACAACATATGTTTCTTCCCATATTTATCTAAGGAGTAAGTATTCGTTCTACCATCATGGATGGATTTCCTATCATATTTCCAAGGTCTTCCCAACAAAACATGACATACATCCATTGACACTATATCACATAACACCACATCGTTATAGTTACCAATTTGTATTTCCACCTTACACTGCTCATTCACCAAGAGTTGATGTCCTTTTTGCAACCATGACACTCTATAGGGAGTGTGATGTGCCATCCTATTCAATCCCTACTTCTCTACCATCTCTGTGGAAACCAACTTATCTGTACTCCCACTGTCTATGACCAATTGACAACACTTACCTCCTGACTTGCATACAATCTTGAACAAGATTTTCCTCTGAGCCGGTTCAATCACTTTCTTTTCTGCCTTAACCAAGACCCTTTTCAACATCAATGACTCTCCTATCTTAGGAGCTTCTGTTTCAACTGCTACATTTGTTGGTTTTTCCCTTGATTCTACTAAATTTACATTCCTCTACTTTGCTGCTTTATTCTTAGGATAGTCCCAAGACATATGTCCTAATTCTCCACATGTATAACATCTTATTTATCTTCCTCTACCTCTTCCCCTGAAGCCAAATATTCTACCCTTGGAATCACCTCTTCTAGGTGATTGGTTGCCTGAGCTTTCTCCTTCACCTTTAGTAATTTGGATTCTTCCTCCACCAACAGATCCTCTTCCATGAATTGTACCTCTTCCTCTATTTCTTTGACTTTGCTTCCTTGTAATATTTTCCTCAGATTTCAAAGCTGTTTGATATGCATCCTCAACAGTCCTAAGAGTCAACAACCCTATCTCATATTGGATATCATATATGGGACCATAAATATACCTGACCACCTTCTCTATATCTCCTTCTATGTGTTGAGCCTTGATATTCAACTAATAGAATTCCTCTGTATACTCCTTAACTGTCATGCATTTCTGCCTCAGGTTTTGTAATTTCTTAAAAAGGTTCAACTAGTAGTCTTTGGGCATAAATTTAATTTTTATTTTGTTCACCATCTTATCCCATTGGTTAATCTTTGGTTTGAATTTCCTCTATCTGTGTATCTGCAATTCATCCCACCATATGGCTGCATGTCCCTTTAGTCTGGTAGTTGCATACTTCATCTTCTTGTTGTATCCAACCTCCTCAAATTCAAAATATTTATCCATGGTGTTGATCCAATCCATCAGATCATCCACATTCAGACTTCCATCGTACACATGAACTTCCACCTTTAATCTGCTACTAGACTTTGCCAACATTTTGAATATTCTTTCATCATGTGTCTCTGCTGCTTCTTCTTCAGAAGATTGAACCTCTACTTCATCACTGATATAACCAACTTCATGATTTATTCTCTCATTCGTCTCCATGGCATCCATTCTAACATGCAGTCTCCTCAATTATTCTAATACAATGTCATTTCCTTCTGTTCTATATCGATCTCTACCAAGAGGAACTCCACCTTGCCTCCTTGGCGACATGGTTCACTTATCAAGAACAATTGGTTTTGCTCTGATACCAAACTGACGCAAGACATGTATGAATCTGATCCAAAACCTCCTCAGTTTGGTTCAGAATCAACACTATCACATTTAAAACCCCACAGTCCTTACCATTTGTTAGATCAACCAGTGGATGAAGATCGATGGTCTCCGTGGATTGTGGAGATCCAACTTGCTTGCTGTTTATCGAAGAACTCAATCTCTGCAATTGGAAAGGTGCTCACCCAACTCCTTTTAATCGTGACCATTGATCATCCACCCCGATGAGATCAATGGTGTTGGTTGATTACAGAATTCCAAATAACACGCCGATTAATTTCACCTCCGATCTCCACAATGATTCCCAACCCTTGATCTGGCGCTTGTATATCCGACGGTCACGAATTGATCCAATCGTTGACCATTATTCAAATGAATCAAACAATTGGCATTTGTTCTTTCTGAGAGGTGAACGATTCTTGTTCTTCCTTCAGTGATGATCGCTCCCTCTGTACAGGGCTTAGCTTCTTCACTGTATATCGTCTCACGAATATACCTGTCAACTCAGAAGGAATTCTCTCATTCTAGCATGAATGCATAGATCAATATCACAGGGTTAAACTAGAATTAGCAATAGAGATTTCTCAACCCTACGATAACAACAATATACACACAAAGATCTAAAGGAGAATCGATCATTCTCTGGTAATTATATTCAAGTTTATAACATCTCCAGAACTAGTGTTCGTCCACTTACATCCAACCAACCAGTCAATCAACCAACCCTTTGCTCAATAAAATTACACAGATTTAAGCTCGATTGAGCCTCGCTTGTTTCAACAACCTGATCACTAAAAATCCTCTAATCACCTACAATTAAGAAACAACCCAAACTTCCTAACCACTAAGCTTCTTGATGCCATATAGAGGTATTTGAGAGATTTATTACATAACAAAATGAACAATTAGGGAACCAACTCCCTTAGTAAAGGTTTTTGACCTTTTGAGTCAAAAGAGATCATTTGGTTTAGATGCTCATGCATCACTATTTATAATATTGTGCATCAACTGCTCATTCAGAGTGAGTCTGCACATTAGATTGAGTGATGTATTTGTGCAATGCTTCTGGTATATCCTCCAAGAACCGCTCATGTGTTTTTGAATTGAAGTGCATGCAGGATTCTACTAAAGTCATTCGGTTTTCGTGCATAATTTCTAATATAATTGTTGATTTTTCACTCCCACCATTCACATATGTTTGTTAGAGTTAACATCTATGTGCTCTTTTCTTTAATGCATACTCGAGTTCATAACTATCGACAATGGAACTAATGTTGTAGTTAGGGAGAAATTATGAGAAGTTGCCAGTAGATCCTCAGATAGAGAAATACACGTTATAGCATCATATATAGAAGCACAAAAGCATACATATAGACATACACAATAGTGGGAGAACCATTAAAGCATTTTATTAGATGAAGCCAAAACAACCTTTGTCTTTCCATTACATGATGATGTATATATGTGTGTGTGTGTGTGTGTGTGTGTGTGTGTGTGTGTGTGTGATGTATAGTTATTAGTTGGTTACATTAACTATCACGTCAGTCGAATCTAATTACCTATTCGATTGACTTCCCTAACCGACTACTACAGTCAAATCGATTGGGGGGTCTAGCTGGAAAAGTCAACTAGCCCCTACAACACACTCCCATATTATGTGTGCTCCACTAGTTCTATACCTTGTATTTCCAATATTTAGTGTGCACACTCCACGCACCAATATCTTCCATGCACCATAAGTCTTGTTCCACGCAATGCCAAAATTTAGTACGCACACACTGCGCACCATTACTTAGCGCACATGAATCCTTTCTTCACCCAACTGATTTTTCCATATTTTCAACTTGCGAACCCACTCCCATCATAAAAATTCCCGCCTCACCAACTTCCTATTGATCTCTGGCCCATACAAGTCCAATGTTGAACCAAAATCTCTGATAACACTTTGTAACATACCCAGCTCTGCTCCATGCCATGTCACATCAAAATTTTGAACTTTGATACCACTTTGTAACATATCCAACCTCCTAGCTAAGTATCGTTACCACATTTTAAACTCTCAACTACCACAACTCGCTAAATAAATCTTTGATATCAATTCTCTCTTCCACGAACACAACTCATTGAAATCAACAAGACACACAACTGGCCTTGTGCTACGCACAACTACGTTTCCTAGTGTGCGCAAACTGGTCTTGTACAACACACAACAACTATGTCTCAACAATTCTGCACGCTCAAACATCATTGTGTCGGCCATGTCGAATGTCCCTCAGCATGCACAACAATTCAAACTTCACGTTAGAACCCATACAATTACTACTGAAGTTACTTAACATATAGCGACTATAACATCATAAGGAACTATTAATACACCTATGCACGAAATAATTCCTATGCCGTGCACAGGGTCTGTCCCATTTGCATGCACAGACTGATTTCCATGTGGGCGCATGATGATTCGGGCCTTGCCTCATAATCCCATGACCATTACCACATAATTATCTAACATGAAACACTTAATAACTACCATGCTCCACTTCTGCAACAATTATGCAGAACTGACAATACATGCACAACCCAACACAATTATGTACCAATTGCATAAATGGAAATAGCATAAGCATTCACATGCTAAATAATATATAAACACATATAAACTATCATGGCTCATGCCCTGCATATGCAACAAACATGCAGTTCTACAACATATATAATCCATGCAAAAATAAATATACAACTATAACACATAATATATTTAACATGTATATGCACATTACTTAGAGAATAATACACATAAGAAGATACTTATCTTTTGTTGTAATCCACCAACTGCACACAAAGCTCAAACATTCCTCCCAACCATAGACTTTTCCACTCAAAAACTCTCAGTAGTAGGTCACCCCTGAGCTAGGGATTAAACTCCACAAACGAAAATATTCCTAATACAAGCTAAGGCCTATCAATAGTCAAAACACTCAGAAAAAGGTTCCAACCCCGGCAAAAAGACTACAATCCCTCATTCCCCACATGCCTGTCCCACCCTATGAAGTGTTCCCCTTCTCTACTCAACAATCATTCGAATGCACCACTTACCTTCAAGGGCTTCAACGATAGGTCAGACATGAAGTCTCAGAGCCCTATAGCTACAACTGGGCACCTTGGGAAAGCAATTCCCAATAGTTCTCTCACTTGGAGAGAATGCTTATGGGCATAACAACCCGCTTCTTCAATAACACATGAGCCTAGCAACCCACCTCTTCAATAACACATGGGCATGACAACCCACCTCTTCAATAGAACACGAGCCTTCCAGAGTACAGGGTTATGTGATGGCAACAAGTTACAACAAGATACAAATGCTTAGCAGAGGAAAGTTGGTCTTCCTAATGAAGGAATGAGTGAATCCCCCAAGACACACTAAGGACCAACAATATATTTGCATGGCTAAAACTAGACACTTGTCACTTTAAGAACTAGCTTTGCTCCACTTGGTGACTCATTTCCATCCCTTAGGAACTTAGGATAAATATGTATCCCATAAATTATTTTTTTTGGAAATATTATTATAATATTCCCTCTTCTAACTCTTACCCCTTTTTCTTTTCTAGTGGAGTTTAAGCCCCATGTCTCTTTTTTTCTGGTTGGTCTTCGTGCAGTGATATTTTTTTATTAATATCTGAGTGCAATTACATTTTACAAAAAAATAGGCGCACTGAGCTTTGTTGTAATCCAGTCTCTCTAGCTTGATAACCACACAGACACTCTGGCCTAAATATACATATATACAAAGGTTCTCTGACCCCAAAAATATCCTGACTACAAACACGGTTTGGTGTGCACTTTGAAGTGATCCTCGTGTAGTTACTCAGGTGTGCACAAAGCTATGAAACAAGTGCAGACTCTTCCCTTGTTGTGCGCCCATGACAATCCTTGCACACTTACTCAAGTGTGCACAAAGTTATGAAATGAGCCCACACTCTTCCCTTGGTGTGCACATGCTAAATTGTACCCAAAATTTGTGCAACCACAACTCACCAACCTATACATACATTTACATTTACCTTACAATTGGGGTTCAACCTAGGGGTATTACAAAAGAAGCTGTAGATAAAGTGGCAGAAGAAGAGTAGAGGAAGAGAGAGGAAGAAAACATGAACCATGAGACAATTCTAGTGGACACTAATATTCCTGAGATATCAAGAGTTGGTGCCAACAGAATTATTTTTGGACTCAATATTTTATTCAAGCCAAATGATGTACCCGACCTCTGAAAGTTTTTATACGGCAAAAAAATAGGCAGAATTATACAAGAACAAGAAAAGAGGGTACCGGTAATAGGGGGAGACCTGATTTCAGTCATTACATAGACCCCCATAACTGAGCATGTCAACAAATATCCAATAGCCATAGCCTCAACTCACTCCACTTTTTGGAGCGCTATAGAGGATAATGTCTAGAATATGCATCGACAAATTCTAATAAATCAAGAAAGGATTAAAGAACTTGAAGAGAAACTTCAACAAGTAAAGGTCGACGAAGGTAACCTTTAGAGTTTCAAGACCAACACAGAGAAAGTCAATATTTAACTATAGGAGGCCTTAATCGTCATGTACATGCACTTGCACATGTTCAAGACTTCGCTGCTACTATCACAGAGAAACATAAAACAATGCAAACCAAGCTTGCACAATTCAAAACTATATAAGAGGGGATGGACAACATTGATACGTGGATCGCAGAAAACCCGGATGCACCGGGAGAGCTCTACCGCCCCTCCACTAGAGAGAGGAAAACCGACATTGATGCACTTGACCACTGCCATCTCTAAGGAAAAAAGGAAAACAAAGAGATTATTGGCTTGATGGAAATTTGTTCATGCCTATATAAAGCATCACAAGAACTAATCAAGTTGTGTCGATTTCCCGAGCTAGAAGAGATTGGAAAAAAACTTATAATGGAGGACCTAGTTGACAAGGTACATGAAAACACCAATCAAAGACGAGGAGTCATTGAGGCAGCCACTTCAGTGACAATGAAACGCATAGAACAACACATCATCCAACCAAAAAATCTCCACACCATGGTTCAAGCATTCATGAAAACATTGTTGAAAGATATGCAGACCCTCAACAACATGTAGCGATGCACGCGACCACCATTGAAGGACTTATATATCATAGACTCTTTTCTTTGTATGATCAGTTGGAAATTTGGGTGGCCTACCTCCGGGAAAATAATACATAAAAAGACTAAATAACAAATTCGAAATTGCTATTATCTATCCCCTACTTTGTCTTTTCTTAACTAATCTCAATTTTGTCTTTTCTTTGTACACTTGTCATCAATAAGAGAGAGACAATTTTTTTTGTAACAACTTCTTTAAAATAATACAAAGAGTCACAAAGCAGTTAGGAAAATAAGTATAAATAGGAGGAGAAGCCCATTTTGAGAGGGTTCTTTAAGAATTGTATAAACTCAAGAACTAATTCAAGGATATATACTATGTTGATGAATATTGAGAAGCCCTCAGGGCCAACTTTTCAAAAGGGAGAAGAAATTGTGTGTGTGGCTGATTCTATTGTGAACTTCTTCAAGTATGATGTATGCTGATCACATGGATTGTATGAACGATGTTTTCTGATAGACTAATATGATTCACACTATGTTATGTTACAATATTGTTATTCTTTCTTGTTTTTTAAGTCCCGAGCTCATGAGTTGTAAATGTATGCAGAAATATAATTTAGACTTTTCTGGTTATATGTATGTATATTCATGTTTCTAACTTTGCACCTTCATTTCAGCTAAATGTGTGGGTTTTTTTGACAAATTTTAGTTTCATTTACAACTCATCGGTTACTATAGTTTTTTCCTAGCTAGGATAGGGTAGAATAACTTAGAAGTAGATTAGAATTCTTTTCATACATAATGTTCATCTACATCTTTGTATTGCATAATCACACACTTTCATCCTTATAACCAACAATGGTAGCCAGGTAGAATTATAAATGGGTCTCCTAAACCAAACGATGTATAGTCTAATTGGGATAGTGCACTGGGGAGTACCCCTTACTATTTCCAAGTGAATTATCCCCCATCAATAGAATTGGAACTAGAAGGAAGGCCTAGATTTTATGGCTTACATAAACGAGATGCATAATCTCAATCAGTCTTCTGAAAACAATCTTGGTCCCACTTCGTTTCCTAGTATCAATTCAAAACAAAATATTATCCATGAAGATACGAACCCAAATTTTGACAGTGACAAAAGCAGTTCTAAAACTCATTCAGAGACTTGGTTTCACGTACCACAAGAAGAGTTCTTCAAAACCTGATGTATCACACAAGCTTACACAAAGTTACTTGGTAAGTTACCAACAACTTCTGAGCTTTCGAGAAGAAAAGCTACTTGGATGAGAATACATGATACCCATCTAGATATGGACATTGACTATGTAGATGACCTCATTGAAACTGCATTGCAAGAAGTTTCAGTAACCTTGGGCCGAGTTTCCTATACCTTTTTCAAACCCGAAGATAAACTTGAGGGCGAAAACTTGGAAATCAATCTAGAAAAAATCATGGCCGAACATAGAGAACAAAGGTTAGTGATCCTGCCTTGGAAATAAGACAAGGTCCTTCCCAAGTTTGATCCAAACAGACTTGGTTCACTAGAAGACCACATAAAAAAATTCTTCTTAGCTACTCATCTGCTAAACGTCCAACATAAATATGTGGTTTGTAGGTTGTTTCCTTACACCTTCTCCAGTAGATAATCTACATGGTATTTCAGTCTGCCACCTAGTTCCATATCAAGTTGGGACGATTTTGAGAGGGATTTTACCAAAAAATTCCTAGAATGGAAAACAACAACATCCTTGTATAATGAATCAGGAGCCATTAAAATGGATAAAAGAGAAAAAGTAAAATATTTTAACCAACGATTTTCAATGTCCTAACCAAGTTCTCTGTTGATATAGCCCCGACACAGTCCTTAGCGATTGAATACTACACGAAAACTCTCATTCCTTCTATAGGCATGTTCGTCAAGAGAACTAGTAGGAACACTTTGGCTCTTAATTTTGATGAAGTCGAAACTGTAGAAAGGGAACTATCCTCTTACGACCATCACCCACACTCCGAAGAAGTCAGATCGGCTGGAAAGAAACCTTTACTACTGACAAAGCCACCCGAAAATGAATCCAAGGATATTAATAGCGTGGTAAAGTTGGTCAAGAAACTGTCTAATGAGGTTTTAGATCTCAAGAAGAATGTTGGTGAAGAGCCTTCAAGACCTAGAACTTTCTGCCTATTTTTCAAGAGAAATGACAATCCACTGAGACCCCCCGAAACTCCTCAAATTGCTTTAAACCTGGATAACTGAAGTAATGATAACTTCTATTCATACCATCAACAAAATCATCCGGAAAGGACTTTACCTCAATGGGTCAACTCCATGACCCTATTCATAAATCAGATATTGGATCAACAAAATATAAATGATGAATAACTTAACGAGGCTCAAAGTGATACCACTGAAGAGGTTCCCCCATAATCTACTATGCCTTTTTGGGACTGGTGTATATACCTAGATGATGAGCAGATAAAATAAATCTTCGTAGAAGTTGCATCCATAGTTAAAGCTATCCCTAGGGAGTACAACCTTCATAGCAAAGGTTCGGTACCTTTCACCTTCTCTTCCAAAGAAGACAATATTCATCTCGAGAAGATTACTCCTCCTCTGCCTATCCCTAAACTAAATGTCTCAACCTAGGGAAAATCAAAAGAAAATTTGATATGACTATTCCAGCTAACATAGACAAACTGAGTACATCCAACTCAACTAGTGATCCAAAAATCCTTAGATACCAACCTTAACATTTAAAAACTTGTTTTAGCATCTAACTTGATTCAAAATAATTCTTGATCGTATTGAGGCAATTTGTAGAAAAATGATGTTGTTCTTCTTATCCAAAATCTCATAAACTGATGATTAAGTTGAAGAATTATGAGATAACACAACATAAAATAAAAAGAACTCAAATTATACAATATTAATGACATAGTTTACTTCATCTTCAAGTTCCCTTCAAACAATGAGACTACTTCTCATAATCTCAAAATGTCAAATTACATTACAACATGGACTAACAAAAGCAATTTTGATGGACTCTCTCTAATTCCGCTGCTCAAACTTAGAAATAGAGTTCACCATTTAATTCCTCAAAATTATGAGAAAAATGAGTATAAAGTAGACCATATGCTAAACTAGCTAAATTTCACCCTCTTTGGCACGCAAAACAATGCGCTAAATACTCAAATAAGGCTATCTAGACTAAAATTTTCACAAACAACATTTCTAGGCAAAACAAACCTCAAATTCATACTCCTCTCGGAAAAATAAGAAAAATGAGTATAAAATTGCCTATGTGCAGTTAATATACCTCATGGCATGCATATCAAGACAATACCAAACTTGGCTCCTTTATCTGCATGCAAAATGATGCATCCGTACACCCTCAAGATCCGTTCCAACATTGGGCTCTGTGTCCACCTTAGAATGTGTGTCCACATTTGGATGCACGCCCATTAAATGGGCCGTGGGTCAGACCGGGGGTCGCACCTTGGGTTAACCACGACATCAAATTAATTATTATTTGATTGGCTTCTCATAATATATAGCGCCTATGGAACAATGGTTAAGTTGTTGGAACATTATACAGTGGGTCACAGGATCAAACCTCGTTGACCACACTATATATAACAATTTGTTATAACCATATGCGGTGGTTGTTATATAGTTTCGAATTTAGATATATATAGCATGTGGTTATATATGCAATGGAATATATTTATAGCCTCACAAATGTAGGGATTTTATTACATGGAGTTTCACTAAACCATGGGCTAGGAGCTTAGGCCCTCGACTCTTTTTCCGCCAACAATTACAATTAGCAACTTTAATTACAAGTTGTATACGGTTAAGACTTAACCCCTTGGTGTAATGGTGAGTTTATTGGGTTATTGTGTGGGAGACCCGGGTTTGATCCTATGCTCTCCAATAAAATTTTAACCAACCTTACCCATTAATGGCCAATGGGAGGCTGCCACATGGCAGCCTCTCATTGGTCTATCTCTGCCATGTGTCAAACTGTAATTGGTTCACCTAGCCATATGGATGTTGAGTCCCCTGCTTAGGCATATGTACAATATGCCATGTGGATATCCAGGGTGTGGCCACGTTAGCACTGTACAATCATACGGTTGTGCCACGAGTAACCCTTGCAGTGGTGACACGTGTCACATTGACTTTGACCTTTGACTTTTTGACTTGAACTTTGACCATCCATAACTTTTGCATACGAGCTCCGTTTGAGGCGATTTTTGCATCGTTGGAAAGCTACCACCGATCTATACATAATGATGTATTTTTTGAGAGCATTTGAAACAATAAAATTTTGAGCTTTTCTGGATCCTTCTGGACCTCTGTGACCATTCTGGATCCCCTTGGGCCTTTGTGAGTGTTCCTGGATCCTTCTGGATCACACCTTCCCATTGAAGAACTTTTAGTCCTCTAAAAGTATGAATATTTCAATAACTTAGTGATGACAACTATTACTCAATCTTCCATATTACTGTAATGCTCTTATC
This sequence comes from Picea sitchensis, assembly GCA_010110895.2. Taxonomy (NCBI): domain Eukaryota; kingdom Viridiplantae; phylum Streptophyta; class Pinopsida; order Pinales; family Pinaceae; genus Picea; species Picea sitchensis. The sequence goes on from SNQJ01S0196621.1 coordinate 14,459, forward strand.
TAATAACTTAGTGATGATAAATATTCTTCAGTCTTCCACCTTGTCGAATATTCTGGGACTAATTTTTTTCATCTTTGATCTTATATCTTCGATACTATATCAATGTACTTCTTTCTGTTTCTCGAAAACATGGCTCTTACTCTGGCCGCTAGCACTGCCACTAATAAAATATAGCTATGATTTTAGCTCATAAATTCCTTCATAACAAAAGTTTGCTTACTGAATCTCTGCAATATCCGAATCTGAATCCTATACTCAACATCCACTTCCATCTCCTTCTCTGTTGAAGATAGTCTATCTCAACCAATCTGAAACCAAGACGAATGCTGATCTATGCCTTTCCCTTTTGGACTCTCTGTTCATGTGACGTGGATGTATCTGTAGGAGTCTCTGAATGAATTCCCTGTACTTTACCTCTCTCCTTCCTTGAAAACAATTCTAAACATATTCTCTTGTACCGTCTGAACTACTTCTGCTCAATGTATACATCTACATGAACATGACATAATATCTTTGAAGATGCTTATAACATACATCTTTACAATATATACTTCTTATCCCCTTACAAAGAAGATTGTTTCTCCTTGACCAACTCTAGAAATATTTACATTCTTCAATTCCCTTCCCGCTTTCGATCTACATGCGCCAACTACCTGCATCCTTCTATTCCTTTGCCTTCAGTTCTTTAGAATAAGAATGTTAACTTAGACAATTCGATCCATACATTGTCCTTAGTTTATAATAAGACATTACAATTGTCTACATTGTTGTCGAAATGCTTAGAAATCTTTATAAGATCCCTCTCACTCTATAACAAAGCACATATATAGAAAACCTCTACAATATTCCTCTCACTTCAAACAATATATAAGGTGACCATATATAAATCCTTTACAAAATTCCTCTCACTTTAACAACATACAAGGTGGCTATAAATTTTTTATAGAATTCCTCTCAGTCTTATAATCTACAATGAGTGGCTTACAATCCTTCTAATACAACAATAGAAATATACTTAGAAGATATCTATATATGCATATTAGCTTGTATTTTACAAATATACATATTTACAATGCAATATTTTTTGATGGATGGTTTATTCATGGACTCATCCTTCCCTTATTACTGGAAGGTGTCTCACAACTTCCTATCTCTGATAATTCCTCTGATGTTGATGCTAAATTTGACATCGAATCTGACATAAAATTTGATGTTGAATCCAAGAAACCATTAGACTAAATTATAGGTCTTCCAAGTAACCTATATAACCTTTCATTGTGAACACCAAGAACTATTGATGTGTCTTTCGTAGCTTCCCTTGAATACACAAGTACCTTGCCATCCTAGAATGTGACTACATATCCTTCATCTTCAAAAGCCACAACTGAGAGTAGGTTAATTTTCAAATCTGGAACATATAACATATGTTCTATTCCCAGAAATCCTCCCGACTCAAGTTGGAATCTTACATATCCAGACCCTTTTATTTCTTGTCTGGTGTTAATTTCATATCCTACATAGAAATCTGTCTCGATCTCTGATAAATTCAGTAATACTAATCTCACCCTGGTCATGTGGTGAGATGAGCCACCGTCCACGAACCATTCCTTGATGTCTTCATATGCTAGTTTGTTAAGACCAACCATTAGGAAGTATTCTTTCTCAAATATTTCAACAATAATATTAACTTCATCTGGGGTTGTTGCTTTTCTTCTTGCAAGTTCCTTTACATCTTTCTGGTTTTACTTCAGACATAAGCGTGGATAAAGTTTCCAATACTTCTCGATTTGATGTCCACTCTTGCCACAATAAGAGCAGAGTGTCTTGTTCCCATCTTGGAACCATGATCCCTTCTTGTCATTCCCCCTTTTCCTTTTCTTTCAGAAATGACCTTTACCTTTGGCCTTCTTCTTAGATGGATTTTCTTGCACAAATTGTTTTCTTGGACATTTCTCCATACTATGGTTACTAATTCCACAAGAAGCACATGGATACATAGACCATATATTCTTATCAATTTTAACAATGGGAAATGTCTTCACTCTCTCGTTAGAATGCACATATCTTCCTTCCTGGATATGTCTTACATATTTTTTCTTTCCCTAGTTTGGAAAGAAAGAATGAATGCTTATGAAGGACCTATTCATCTGAAGTTATCCTCACTTCAATGATCCTTGAGCATTCTCCATCTTTACGGGGAGAAGAACAATACAAGGAATCATCTTTCTTGATCATGCCTTTTGAAGGAGCTAGTTTCTCTTGCATCAAAGACTTTACATTCTCAACTTGACAATATTCATGGATTGATGCTGATGGTGCCAATACTTGATCCTTGGTCTGCGACTTCCTTTCCAACTCATGAAAAATACCTCTATGGAATTCCTCATGACATATCAATCGATCTTCCAGCTTCTTCTTCTCTTGCTCGAGAGTTTGCAGTTGAACCATTAGTTTAGAATTCTCCTTCTAAATTTGTTAGTTAATGTTCTTTTGTAGCCTTAAGTTCATGAGAGCTTTACTCATTTTTTCCTCTCAACAAGAGTCTTCAAAATATTCACCAACTTAAGTATTAGACCTCATCACATCAACTTGCAAATACATGTCAAAGCTAGCTTTGATACCATTTGATCCGAAAATCCTTAGATACCAATCTTAATATTTAAAAACTAATTTTAACATCTAACTTGATTCATAATAATTCTTGATCGTATTGATGTGATTTGCAAAAAAATGATGTTGTGCTTATTATCCAAAATCTCATAAACTAATGATTAATTTGAACAATTATGAGATAACACAACATAAAATAAAATAACTCAAATTATACAATAATAACGACATAGTTTACTTCATCTTCAAGTTCCCTTCAAACAATGAGACTGCTTCTCATAATCTCAAAATGTCAAATTACATTACAACACGG
>SNQJ01S0196622.1:0-17381 GCA_010110895.2 Picea sitchensis
CCCCTTTCTATATGTCCGCATATATCATGGATGTTATTTTCTTCGTAACCCCTTTCCCACTAATGAACTGAAGTTGGACCTCGACTAGCGCTGAACCTATTCATTTATATCACTCCAAGCTATGGGAAGACAAGGAAAAATATTTCTTCTACGAAATATGTCACCATGTAGTGGTGCCCATTCATATAGTGTTATATGGTTTTCCACCCCCTCGAATTTCAGACACAATCATGGGAAATCTGGGAAAAATAGTAGATTGGTTCATCGAAGAAAACTTCTCTTACATCAGGGTTTTCGGATGCTCGGTCCCTCCCCATGGTATCCTAAAATTTTTACCAGACCGATTGGTATGCCGAGAAATAGCTTATAAAACAGTAATAGGGGGCATAAACAAGAAGTTGAAAGTATCCCAAAAAAAGGTATGGCCTACCTTCCCTCTCCAAGTTGGCATGTTTTCATTATTATAATTTGGTCACTCCAAAGTCGAGGCTGCATATTTGGAGGATGTCAAGTTGGTTGACATCGAATTTAAAAGGCACGACCCTCACAAATTTTTGGAAAACTACATGTCCCAATACAATCTAAAGAGATATGTGCATGAAAAATCCCCACATGATGAAATATTCAAGGGAGTCAGGTCTTATGAGGAAGTACTAAACAAATTCAAAACCTTGTCCCCAGACCAACATGCCATTTTCCTCAGTTTTCAAAGACACAGACAAAACATCTTGTCGAAAGTACTAAGGGGAGAATCAAGAGTCACTTCACCTACATAGGAAACTATACCTTTGGGTTTTGAATCAGGGAACTCTGGTAAACAAGATACTGAGGAAACCCCAAAGGGTTTTGAAGTCTTGAATCTGGATTTGAAATCTTAATTATCAAGTCCACTGGGCCCTTAGGAAACGACTCAGATCGAACCCTTTTTGAATCAAGGGAAGGATACATCTCCTTCGACACCAACCACATATACTACCAACACTGTTGAGAAACAACTATCTAAGGAGATCGATACTCCTATTACTTCATTGACACCCTTATAGTCAAGTTTTAGAAATCCTAGTTTTGAAGCCATTTGTATAGGTGATCTCACCCCAATTTCACCTGAAGAGATGCTTCCTTCGGAATTCTTCTTTAGCAGGAAACAAATGTCCAACGTCAAATGAGAAATACATAAAAAAGAAGGAGCGATATTTAAAAGGAAAAGAATGGTGTACGATGGACAAAACCGAGATGATACATAATTCACAAAGGAAGTTAGAGGTTTGTTGGGTGCTTCCGCCACTGCTAATCAATGGTTTGTGGAAAATTTGGTCGAACAACTGCAACAAAAGTGCTTGTTGGTAGAGAAACTTCAAAACCAGATACATACAACTAAGTCCACTGTCTAGAATAGAATGAGTTGATACTTCGATTAGATCAGAGAAAATGATAAACAACAAATTCAACAACCCTAGGCCAACTTTGATGAGCTCCAAAGGAATTCACAATTCAGTCAAGGACTAATCACCAAACATGTTGAACTAATAAAACAATTGCAAGCTAGGTTGGATTTGACTGAAGGTACCTCAGTGGATATATCGACCTTCTAGAATCAAGCACTGGAAACAAACAAAAAACTGGAAAAGGCCCAACAAGATATTTTTATGAAGGTGGATGCCATCCAGAATTGCTATCATGCAGTAGATATTTCCATGATAGACATCTACATCAAAAAAAGAGAAGCTCACTTGTCTTGAGTTAAGTTTCAAGAGGCCGTCTTATTGGTACCAAAGGATGATGTCTCATATGTTCCTCAACTTTCTCTTTCTGAACAAATAAGATATGATATGGCTTTAAAGGCCTGGGAAACAAATCTAGCAGAAAGTAAAATACTTTCGAGAGAGGTAAATGAAGCTTCTATAGACGTTTTGTCATCACTAGAAAAAGGACTAATTGAGTTTGAAGGAAATGCTATCTCTGAATCCCTGGGTCAAATTGATATAGCAAAGAAACAGTATAATTCCAGAACAAGCAAAGAAGAAGCTCCGATGACCATTCAGAAAATGAACCAGATTGATATCCTTCAAATAAATAAATTTATAGTAAACTCAATCTTACAATTATAGGTCATATCGCAAGGAGAGAAAAGTATACAAGAAAATTTGCCTCAGGTAGAGAGGATGTTATACACTTTTGAGGTGAAGAAAGCAACTAAACCTTCGAGGTTGGTGGTGAAATTGGTGAGTAAATGCATCTAGTGTGTTTAATATGGGAAAACAAGCACATCCAGAAGCAAGTAAATAACATGCGCATTGTTGAACATAGTTGGAGGTACTGATGGCCACACAACTACAAATGGCCAGAATACTATGTCGAATTATCAAGAAGGATAGAAGACAAACGTGTCCAACCCAAAGGAAAGTTGTTTTTTTTTCTTCCAGCAAGTGAAGAGACAGAGGGGAAACACCGTTAAATCTTATCGTATTCTACCCAATGTTGTCCTATTTCAAATATTTGTTATTTTTATTATAAGAAGTCCAACCATTTTGACTTGAGACAGTTTGTATAAATATGTAGATTCAAGATCTTTCAAAGGTTGCTTCTTGCCAAATGTAATAGAGAAAAGTCTCCTTATTGAGTATTAATACAAGTGCAGACAAAGATTCCAAATTTTGTTTAAGTTTGGGTTATGTGTTCCTCCTATATTTCCATATTCAATATCTCTCTATGCAATTCCTTGATCAATGTTTGATTTCAATTTAGTACAACAACTACTTTAATCGTATTACATCAGTAATTTGTTAAGCAAGCAGTTTTTCCTCTTCATTTACTGTAATTAAATCAAGACCTGCAACATGTGTGAATTATTGTAATTTATACTTTATCCAAGGGTGCACTATCTATTTTCTTCTACTGCAATAAGGTGAGACTCTTCGGTAATTGATGTCTTTCTTTGTTTAACAGTTTTGTAATTTTCCCTCACTTCATTTGATATTACAAATTGTGACTTAGACATGAAATACAACCTCTGTGTTTCCATATTGTTACTTCCATTTAAGGATCTTTTCTCTTATAACTAAAGGTAGAAAAATAAATCTTTAAAAACACTCTCTTTAAACTTTCCTGATGCCTGACATTACCCTTTGAGCCTTAAGTTTAATCTCAGGAAAAACATATTGGAAAGGTACTTTATGGATATACAAGCTACCAATCACTGACGAGGTTGAAGGTTGAGATGAAGAAGGACCTCCAGTGCCACCAGAGCCACCCACATATGCCATCTTGTGAATGATAGGTAATGGAGAGAAAGACAAATTGGTTGAATCAAACGAATTTCTCCTTAGAGTACCTTGTTGGGTTGACAAAACAATGTTTCTTCTTCCTATTTCAGAAATAAGGTTTATCTTAGGTGATAAACCTCGTCTTCTCCTAGATATGTGAGGGCTTAAGGACATGAAAAGAAGATCAAAACTTTAGGAAAAAGAAAGCTATGGCTGATTCCTAGGTTTCCTTTTCCTGGCTTCCCATCGTTCTCGGACACTTATGTCTTGTTCAATCACTTCCCATGAGTTCAAGCTCAGCTCGGGTGTTAGCGGTTTCTAAGATGGTATTGAATAAAGTTAAAAAAATGTTGGTCTCGTCTTTAAGATCGGGCTCAATATTGGGCTACCTTGTAACAGGTACTTTCATGGATGAAAGAAAACAATCAAATAATTGAAATCAAAAATACAAAATTTTCAATGATAATCATGCATACAATCAACCAGAGAGATATGGAAGATCTCCTCAGTATGGTTGCCAAAATAAATGTTGAGGCAAATATATGAATTATCTTACTCAAGCATTTTTGAATATTTCCTGGCTAAGACAATATAGTCGAGAATATCACCCTATGTTTTATAGCCTCAAAAATATTTTCCCAATCCACAAGTATTAATTACAAGGGTTTAGGCTGATTTTTTTGATGAAAAGAATGTTGCAAAATAACATAATTTTTTTATATAATTTTATGAAAATATACAGATTACAAGAAGTAAATGTGGAGATCAAAAAGAAAAAGTAATGAAGTCACAGTTACACACAAATGATACAGAATAGCAATCTGCTTTATTTCATTGCAAGAAATCAAATTATCTTTCTCTTTAAAAAATCCCTATGAGGTTATGGACCAAAGTCTAATTTATATATCCCCGATGAAAACCATACAAAAGGACTCTGACAAGAAGTAAAAACTGAAATTTATAATCTGTATCAGCTTTCCACGGACTGTTGCCAATTTGACTCTGCACAATATCCTTTATCAGCTATGAAACTTAATCCATAAACATACAAGTATTCACACACTATCAAAGATAGATCAATACCTCTAAAACAAGCATCTGAATGATTTGGTTCAGTTTTGAACCTTGTTGTCTACAATAGGACCCTACTGTAAAAAAAAATTTAGGATCTGAATGAACTCAAGAATGAACAAAAACTTAAACTATCTCATGAAAATAAAAGAGAAAACCTTAGTATTGATTTCTCCTTCTATTCCCCCCTTGTTCTTCCTTCTCATTTGGATTTTATGCATTCCAAATAAGTTGAAGTAGTTCAACTACTTTATTTAGTTATTTTAGTTAAACATAACTAATTTTAGTTTAGGGGAAGTAATAATAATAATAATAATATTAGTTAAACATAACTAATTTTAGTTTAGGAAGTAATAATAATAATAGTTAAGGGTCTTTATTTAATACAACTAGTAGGTGGGACCCCTTGTGGTTCCCTTCTTTATTCTTTCAAAAAATAAACACAATTAGATAATCATTTAAACACACTCTGCCTTGTAGCTCCCATAAACACTTCCAAAATCTTGAATATTAAATAATGAAATAATTCAAACCATATCCCAAACCATGTAAATAACAATATTGTCCAAAAAATAGCTTGTTGTCCAAACTTTCTATAGACCATTGTCTTTAACAACTTAATCATAAAACACATAAATTAAAATCCATACTTGCCACTTTGAGAAGCAATATTTATTCTATCATTGTTGTCCCCTTTGGACTTCCCAGAAGTAGCATTTGGTTGATTTGAAACTTAGGCTTAATATCACTAATAACATGGGAACAATCGTCAGTCAGATGCATACGAGAGGACACTGATTTTGAAGAGCCATTTGAAGGAGAGGAAGGGGAGGAAACAACTTTACCTCTATCTTGCACATGGGGGACATCGGTTTTAAGTCGTTTGATAGCATGAGAGGATTGAATAGGTGAATGAACAGAGGAAATTTGAACATTAGGATTTACAGGTGGTGGATGGGGTAATGAAAAATTGGGCCAGCCACGATGGTGAGAGACTATTGGATTTAAAATATCTTTCCATCCATCATTAGCGGTGACTTTTGGTTGCAAGGACACATGAGGAGGCACAATAATACCAGGGATATTTTGAGTCTGGAAGGGATCTCTCTCTGGTCAGGCCATTTGAACTATCCCTTTTCCATTCTAGTTGAAGAACCCAACTTGAAACAATTGGTTCAATTCCTGGGGGTCAACATGAAAACAAATAGAGAATCTAGGCCTTCTAGGCCCTCTGTTCTAGTTACCTCTTCCTCTATTATTTTTTCCATGGTTTCCCCTGCTGAAGAAACAAATCATGTATGCAGTAATTCATTAGTAACTATCCCTTAACAGACCATACATGAAATTATGTTTGCATCAAATAAAGTTTGGCTTAGAAATTGACATGAGACCCATGCAAATCAATTCATAATAAATTACTTAATAATTTCCAACCGAGCAGGGGGTGGATAGCGTTCATGGGACATATGGAGGGATTGTAATGAGCGAAAAAGTGGTAGCATGACAGGGAAAAAATGCACAAGTACTGCTCAACAATTCATTAAATAATTTAACTGTGCAATCAATACCAAAAATATCAGCTGCCACCTATTTCTATGTCATATCTTTTGTCACTGTTATACAGAGTTTTTAATTTATTTTATAGAACATGGCATGTAAAAATGAAATTGGGATTATGAGGGGCGTATAATGAGCGAAAAAGTGATAGTATGAGAGGGGATAAAAAATGGATATTGTTCATAAATGTAAATCAAATCAAACAACAACCATAACTCTATTTAGACCTAATAATCTAATAAGCATTCACTTTTAAAACCAAAACCATTTAATTATCACTAAATGATGTAAGATCATTTTTTTTCTATAAGTGTAGACTATATTGAAGAAGTGGAGGTGGATGTAGTACCACTTGATGTGTGTGGTGTAGTGTTTGGAAGCCCCTACATGTATATGAGGGATGCAATCTTCACAAGGAGGGAAAACTAATATCACATTATCAAGGATGTGAAGTCGTTTATCATCAATGCACACAAAAGTAAATTCAATATCTCTCTGATAAGTTCTCACCAAGCCAAGAAATTGATCAGTTTTGTTAGGAAGTTTGTATTATTGTTATTAAGAGATAATCAACTAAGTGATGAATATGTAAAACTAAAGGAATCTATGAAGGGATGTACCAAAGGCCAGAAATGTCCATTGGAGGATTTTTTATTGGGAATATAAAGAAGTGTTTCAATATCCTAAATGGTTACCACCTAAGAGGGAAGTGGAGCATGAGATACAATTGTTTCCTAACTCCCCATTGCCAAATATTGGGTTGTATAGATAATTTATCCTAGAAGCAAATAAAGTGAAGAAACAATTGTAACATTTGTTGGAGTAGGTAGTAAATCAACCAAGAACCTCACCTTATGGGTCACCTATCATCATAGTACAAAATAAGGATGGGGYTTGGTGAATGTGTATCAACTAAAGAGATTTGAACAAGATCAMCCTCGAGAATCGATACCCTTTTCCTAAGATCGATGATTTGTTATATCAGTTGTAGCATTCTAAGTAATTCACTAAGTTGTTTCTCAAACCAAGATACCACTAGGTATGAGTTAAAGAAGACACCTCGAAGACCACCTTCAAGGCAAGGCAAGGTCTATATGAATGGATAGTAATACCTTTTCATTTATGTAATGCACTAGATACATGTATGTGTTTGATGAATGTTGTATTGTGTCCCTTTATAGAATCATTTGTGATAGCGTACTTAGATGATATATTATTTTACAAATCCACCTAGGAAGAGCATATCTCACATCTCATGCATGTTAGAGACTCTAAAAGAGAATCAATTGTTGGCTAACCTTAAGAAATGTTAGTTTTCTCAAAAATCATTATTGTATTTGGGGTATGTGATTGGTCGAGGAGAACTCAAGATATATCCCGCAAATATGGATTCCATATTCAAGTGGCCAGTTCCTACTAATGTCACTAAATTTAGGAGCTTCGTTGGGGTAGTGTAGTACCCATGAAAGGTCATAAAATCCATTTCAATTTTAGTTGTGCCACCTCATTCCATAAAAACTAGTGGTAAGAGTTTCCAATGGGGAAAGAATCAGTATGTTGACGATTAAAATTGCAATGAGGTTTTATGCCCGCAAAGTGTTGTTAAAGCCTATTATTATAAGCTAACAATATATCTGTAATACTAGTAGGTGGGACCCCCTTGTAGATTGGAAGATCAGATCTGGTTCTTATCTGATGTTATGTTGTTGTTTGAAATTGGTTATAGGTTTGAGCATGATTAATGTTCAAATGTTGGTTCTATTCGCAACAAATGGGTGATGGAAAATTCATGCTATGTGTGAGTGTCTTTACTTTAAAATCGCATATCCATGTCATGAAGGCTTTTGTGAACTGTTATTTTTATTGTGACATGATCTATTACATGTTACAGTTGCACGAAACATGTGTTAGTCATGAAAAAGGATAAAAGAAATATGGATAAAAATCTAAGCAAGGAATTAAAACTATGCTATGATATTCTACATTATATGCATTGGATTTAAGGGATTGTTGTTATTCCTAGCTAATGGGGTTAATGGATATACAATTTATTGAGTTATATGCGCTATGGTTTAGCTGGAAATGGTTAAATGTGGTATGGGGTGGTGCATTTGACAAGTGATGGATGCTAAGTTCAATGCATGGATTAATTAAGTGGATTAATGGAGGGTTGGTTGGCATGTACTAAGGAATTGAATGAGAGGAGGATGGAGGCGACTTGCATTTATTGCATGTCACTCCATAGCCCTTCCAATGGTCATCACCCTAGCTCAACTATTGTTCAATTGTGTTTCACTGTGGTTAAGCTCAGATTTTCAAGTAGAGGAAGAACCGCTCAGCCAAGCTCGATTTTTTAAGGTTTTCTTGGTTACATGTATGTCTTTTCGCCATCCATGAACCCACTCTGGTTATGAAATAGATATTGGCTCGATGATGTATGGGTCTATTCTTTTCTCGAGACTAGAAACTATGTAAATTGTGTTATCTCTCTGGAATAGATTAGGTGTGTTGTTTTCATTGTAAATAAAAAATAATGTTTGAAGTCCATTTTTATTTATTATTCTGAGTACTAAAATCCATCAAGGCTCCATGTCATCCTTACTGAGTTTTTCTTAGAGGGTCCATGCGATCTAGACTTGATCGGTTGTCCTCTCATAGTTCTTGTCACCCCACTCGGCCGCATTGTTCTTATGAGTTGTTGTGTTTGATCTAGAACCACCTAGTGTCATTGTGTATCATTTAACCTAGGTATAGGATCACTATACTATTGGTGTCTTCATATTTGGTTGATGGCTATGATGTTGAGGGGCTTGTTTTGAGGTTGATTTCTATTTCATGGATCTGCTTATGTATCAATGTTACCTAGGTTGATTGAGGAAAACCGTGAGGGTTATGCCCTGCCTGTTCTGGTGTTATTTATTGGCATGTGAGGGACCTCTGCTCCTCTGTTCATAATCTATCTTGCATGTTGAATTATCTCCTTGTCATGCAAATCTATGGGTGATATGGCATGTGGGTCCACCGTGTTGTCCCGAAGGTTCTCACCTGTTGTTGATGGTTAGTTCCAACCTCCCTTTGTTGGTTACTCAGGGTCCACCCTTGATTATTTTAAGCCTGATTTTGTTAAATGAACCAATTGTTTTTGGTTGGACGCATGGTCGACTGTTATGATTTGGTGGAGTATCGTCGACAGTGGTTAATTATTTGTTTTCCCTGATTAATAGCGTTGACAATGGTTATTGTGATTGGTTATAGTCACTATTTTATTTTATTATGGAAATTGATTCGACAGTTCTGCATGGTTTTATGGTTGATTGGAAATACCCCTCTTTGCTTATGTGCTAGGTTGTGTGTTTCCTACAGCATGATATTGATTGAAATAAGGGTTTTTATTGTTGTGTGTGTTAATTTTCAAATGGAAATATTTCAATCATGATAGTTGTGTTCGATTGTCCAATGCATATGTTATGGATATTGTTTGATTGCACCATCAGAGACGAGCACGAATTTTAAAACAATATGGTTTAGTTGCAATTCGATTGATTTAAGAAATGGGATTGGGCATACTGTTGCTGCCTCCTTGTATTGGATCGAAAGTTCAACATCATTTGATGTTTAGATTCAGAGTATTTAAACATGTACAGTCACATAAATGCTCTTGCATTTTGTCTAATGGTCTGTGCATCCTACAACTTTTTTTGAGTTGAAATGGTGATTGTTGTTACTATGTGTTTAAATGGAAAATCATGAGTATTATATTGATGATGTGTTTGACTGTCCACTATGTATGTTTGTTGAAGATCATGCATCATAGCAGAGATAGGCATGGGTCTATGACAGTATGGTCTCATTACAATTTAATTATCAAATGGAATTGAGGGATGAAATCGGCCATGCTTTTTGTGTCTGTGTTTGATTAAGAAAATAATTCATGGACAATGGTTGATTTTTGATGTTGAACAAAGTGGAAATAAGTGAATGTGTGTTCATTTGGAAATTGTTTTAAGATATTAATGGACAATTGGAAAGAAACATAACTCTTCTATGGGTTGTTGTGGAAGGAATATTGTCTTGTTTTGATGACACTATGTTAAATATTTAATTACGAACAATGAGCAAGTTAATACACAGAGTTGATTGAATTTTACAAAGTAGTTGTATAATTGATCACAATGATTATTTGGTTGGTATTGGATCTTTTGCATTTGATATAGAATGGTTTTATGGATTACTTAATTAATTTTATGAACAGTATCTGCTCTCTTCCCCTACCATTATTTCACTTTTCTCTAATTACAATCCCCCTCGCCTTCCCATATCCATTGTTCACTCCATGTTCCTAAAATTTAATTATAGTTAAGAGAATTTTGTATTTCCACAATTTGAAATCGTAGTTTCTTGGATGGATTATAGTGACATGTTCCTTGGTTTACATTACATTTGATTGTGTGTTGTCCGTGAGCAGTAACCAGGATTATTTCCCCCCTCATCTTATCATTTTTCGCTCAATACAAACCCCTCGCATATCCCAGGACCTTTTGTTCACCCCCTGCTCATCGACAACAGTTAAACAATTTGTATGGATTGGATTGCATGAGTTTGATATGTTGCTGATCCAAAATATATTTCATATTTTTAAAGGAGTTGTCATGTATGGTTGTTAAAGGAACTATTTTCTAATCAATCATGCATGCAGGAATGAGCTTTTTCAGCCGAGGTAGCCATGGAAGAGGAAACTGAGGTAGATCTAATAGGAACATAGGCCCAAGAAGGCCAATATTCTCCATACACTTTGATGTTGACTCGCAAGAGTTAGGACAGTTGTTTCAGGATGGGTTTTTCAATTGGATTGGGAAAGGAGTGGTCCAACAGAGGCCTGAAGGCCTCCCTTCCAAGTTCCACAAGCCCTAGTATTCTTGTTCCCCCTCATGTCTCATTACAACCCGAGGTTCCTGAAAATGACGGATTGCAAGATATTGTCCACCTGACAGTCTCCCAACATCGTGGGTGGCCCAATTTGTCTTTACCTTCTCCCCCACCTAACAATCAGATTGTCCAATCTTCCCCTACCCACTCGCTAGTGCATTCCTCCCAATCTAGAAAAATATTGAAAATCGAGGCCCACCATGCCCCTGAAAAAGGAAAAGCCACTGCTACCCCTTCCTCTCCCTCTAATGGCTCTGATAAATCTATGTCCTCCCAGATGCATTTGAGGGACGATTATTATCATGTGATCAACGAGATTAGGCCTAAAGGGTCAGCAGAGCAAAAGGTAAATTCAGAGAAATCAAAAGGTGACAACAGAAACAAGGGAAAGATTCCATCTCAGAGTGGAAAATATGGATTTTGATTTTGATTTTATTTATTGTTGATGATAGTTGACTTAGAAAGTTTTGGACAACATGTTTTTTTTGGATAGATGAATGTATTTTTGAAAATAATGTCAAATATCAATGAGACAAATTGTCAAACATGCATGTGGTTATGGGAGTTGTTGGAACACATATACATTTCTAACTTTTAGATCTTAAATAGATTCCTTTCCTAGTTAAAATAAGAATTAAGTGTGTTTGATTCTCACCGCTGATGAAGTCTTCTATCTAATAAAACGATCCTAATATCTTCGGAGTTGTGGAGATGCCTACTCGTTAAAGAATTAAATCACTAGAGTCTGTGTTGGAGACTCAGACTTCAGAGTTTTGTGATTCAGGCGTTTCACCATGCCACATATTCAAAATCCTGATACGCGAAAAGTGTTTGATAGATTCGAGTCACCATACACTTATACCTTCCTAAGTTTTAACACCTCACTAAGGGTAGTGACCTGTTTAAAATCCAATAAGGTTGTTTTGTCGATGCTCGAAGCATGTAAATACCAAAAATCTAAACCCCATTTAAATAAGTTAATATCAATTAATAGTTAACTAATCTTCACAGATTCGGAGTTCGGATATTCGCCATCCATTGCATTCTAATATCATGAAATACAAAAACCTGAAATAATTGAAGTTAAAACAATTATTTAATGGATTAAAAATGATTAAATTTTATTAATCACTACATGATTTAGCATTTCAGGGATCTTGTCTCAAGCTACTATTAGAATCTCGAAGTCTGAAAATCCAAAAAAAACACTTAACGATAAACACGATTAACTAATGGGTTAAACATGATGATCTTGTGATTAATTTTTCGTCGACTCGTAGCTCGGGTAAATTCAAATTTTATTCATATAACCTCCGGATCGCGAACCACCAAGAATTAATGGTATTAATAACGGATCTACGACAATGATTTCAAATAAGATTGTGGATCACCGCCTTAATCTTTTCATTAAGGAAATTCAATACATCGTTAGTGAAGGTATTCATAAAATAGATGCGCTTAAGGTGAACAAAAATATTGGAGTTTGAATTCTAATTTTCATTCCTCGCAGAACAACAAGTTTTAGCAAGCTAATAAATTTACACGTTTCCCTATAACAGGTAGCACATTTCTGAGCTTACTACTATCATGGCTTCGCGGAAAATAGCTAAATCTTCTGGCGAAAGATCGAGCTAGAAAACATATGTCCTCTCAGATACATCATCGAGAGCCATGGATATCGTGAAAACCTAGACGTAGGTATTTGATATCCTACACTACGAGTTGATCAACTTCCCAGAAGAGTCGGACTATGAGGTGACCGAAACTCAAGCGACAAAGCTCAAATACATAGCTCAATCAGAGCTGCATAAAATAGCCACGCGACTGAGGCTCATGCCATATAATAACATGTTAGGTTGGGCCTTGGAGAACGTTGATGTCTCAACTAGGAGCATCCACAATTCACATAAAAAAATTATTGCGTCCTTTCGACCAGAACATATACAGGTGATGTACAAATTATCCTTAGCATTCAAACACATTTATACTGTCAATTTATTAAAGGAGTTCAATGAATAATAGTGCACAAAAGGTGTAAATAATTACACCAAATTAATCAAGAACTGGTGGGAACGCCCTAAGAAATTTAGAGTAGACACCCATGGCATATATGCCACTACATCATTAGACGCTCATATGATGTATGTGTCCATGATGCTATGTGTAATTTTCGGGAAAGAAAAATCTGCTCACTTCCTATTATCATGGGTACTGATCATGCATGAAGTTGCAAAAGGTTGTTCTTTCAATTGGTCCAAGATATTATCATATAGTTTGGCCAAGGAAATCACAGAATATCATCCCTCAAAAGCCAAAGGGAAACCTGCCTCTTTCTAAATGTCGTCATACATTATGGATGCCATTTGTTTTATGACACCGTTTCCTTTGATGAGTTGGAGTTGGACTTCGACCAATGCTGAGCCCATACATTTCTATCACTCCAAGTTGTGGGAGGATAAAGAAAAAGATTTATTCTACGAAATTTACAACTATGTGGTGGTGTCGATGCGTATCACTCTCTACAGTTTCCCACCTCCCAGGATTTCAGACAAGATCATGACCATCCTGGGGAAGATAGTGGACTGGTACATTGCGGAACATTTCTCCTACATCATGGTTTTTGGGTGTTCAACCCCCCCACATGCTTTACCAAAGTTTCTACTAGATTGACTGGTGTGCCGAGAGATAGCCTGTCAAACTATAATAGGGGGAATCAACAAAGAATTAAAAGCGGCGTAGAAAAAGGTATGGTCGAACTTCCATTTACAAGTTGGTATGTTCTCATTGTTTGATTTTGGCCACTCGAAAGTGGAGGTTGCAGCCTTAGAAGACATTAAGCTGGTTGATATTGAGTTCAAGAAGCATGATCCCCATAATATCGTGTCAAGTAACCTATCTCTATATAATTTAAAGAGATACGAGCATGAGGATTCCCCACAGGATGAAATATTCTAGGGAGAAAGGTTGTACGAGAAGTTTTTGAGAAGAGTCCAAACTCTGACTCCAGAGAAATTAGTCGAGTTCTACAATTTCCAAAAACACAGAAGAAGTAGTTTGCCTAAAGTTTTACAGGGAGAAACCTAGACACCTCCATCTATGTAGGAAGTTGCGACTCAGGGTTTAGAAACAGGAAGTTCCAGTGGTAAATACACTCAAGAGAGTGTGAAGAAAGATGAAGTTTTAGCTCAAAGGGTGGATACTACATCATCAAATCCACCTGGTGGTCAAACGAAGGCTCAAATTGAAGCTTTGTTAAAAAAGGGATAGGAAACACCACCTTCCACACCAAATAAATCTACTACTAACATAGCAGGGAAACAACCATCCACCAAGATAGGTAGACCTATCAAATCAGTAACACATTTATAGTCCAGTCAGGGAAACCCAAATGTCGAAGTCATATTTATAAAATATCTCACTCCAATTACAGCTGAAGAAATGCCTCCTTCCAACTTCTTTTTCAATAAGAAGAGGAGGGTTATAGTTAAAACATAAACACATAAAAAGGATGGTGCAACAGTAAAAAGGAAGAGGATGGTGTATGATGGACATGGCTTATGTGAGACATATTTTTCTTTAGAAATGGCAGGCTCATTGGGAGCTTTTTCCATGGAAAATCAATTTCAGTGGGGATCCTAGTGGAACAATTGAAACAAAGAGATCAATTGGTAACTCAGTTGCAAATCCATATGAAGTCCATGGAACAAGAGGTAAGAGATGAGATGAATAAGGGTTTTGAACAATTCAGGTCCTGTGACAGACAGTAAATTCAACATCTCAAAACCAGTCACGATGAAATGCATAAAAATTCATAGGCTAAGAGAGAAATAGTCATTCAACAGGGAGAGTTGGTCAAACAACTGCGGGATAAAATAAACTTGGTTGAGAACACAACAGTGAATATGGCGGTTTTCCAAGCTCAGGCTTTGGAGGTGCACGGAAATCTGGAATCATCCCAACAAAACCTTTTTACTGAAGTAGAAGTTGTTCAAATATGTTATCAGGTGGTAGACCATTCTCTAAATAACATTTATATTAAGGAGAGAAAGGCCACTGCAGCTCGAGTTACATTCCAGGAAGCCATTTTAATAGCAGCAAGGGATGAAGTAGTAAGGGCCTCTCGATTGTCTCTTTCTGAGCAAACCCAAGGCGACATAATACTGAAGACCTGGGAGGCGAATCTGGATGAAAGAAAAAGATTAGCCAGGGAACTAAAGAAATCTTGTGAAGAAGAATTGTCTTCAATCAACAAAGAGTCATTTGATGTTGAAGGGGATAGTATCTCTGAGACCCTGGGGAAAATTGATATAGCAAAAAATCAACTTAATTCCAAGACAAGCATGGAAGAAGCCCAAACAAGAATCCAACAATAGAAACAAATCGACCTTATCCAGATTAATAAGTGGATAGTCAATCCTAGTTTACAACTACATGCTATATCTTTGGAAGAAAATAAAATGCAGGATAGGTTGCCTCATATAGAAAATATGCTATATACTTTCGAGGCGAATGACATAACAGAACCTTCCAGGTTAGTGGTGCAGTTCATAGGCAGATGTGTTCAGTGTATCGAACAAGGGAAATACAACACATCTAGAAATAAATGAGACAACATGTGCATACCATTTATACAGGTCATGATTAGAGGCCATTTTTTTCCAAGATGGAGGACAAGAAGAAGAAAGGTCTCCGGCAACATGTGAAGAGACAGGAGATGAAAATGAAATTCTTCAAGTTTTACATATTGTAATATTTATTGTTTTTGAATTATGAGAATTCCAACCGCTTAGGGTTGACATCATTTTGTATAAATGCATAGTTTGAAGACTTGACATAGGTTGCTTCTTGCTAGATGTAATAGAGAAAACTCTCCATTTGTGAGAATTAATACAAGTGCAAACATAGATTCCAACCTTTTTGCAGTTTGAGTTATGTGTTTCTCTTGTATCTCGTATCTCTATATTTCTTTATGTCATTCCTTGATAAGTGAGTGGTTGCAATTTAGTACTACTACTACTGTAGTCACATTTTATCGGTTGTTTGATAAGCAAGTAGTTTTTCGTCTGTATTTGTTATAATTAAATACAAGACCTGTGAGCTACTTGGATTATTTTATCTCATATACTTTCAATGGTGCATTCTTTATTTTCTTCTACTGTGAACAAGGTAAGATTCATCTTGCATTGATGCCTCATTTTGTTTAACAGTTTTGTAAGTTTCCCCCACATCATTTGATTTTATAAGTTGACTCATACGACAAAATATGACCTCTGTCTTGTTCCGTCATTAATTTCATTTGAGGATCAATTATTATATAACTAACGGAAAAAAAATCAACTTTCAAAACATTCCTTTATATTTATGATGCCTGACATTATCCTTTGAGTCTTAAGTGTTATCTCAGGAACAACATCTTTTTAGCACCATTGTCGGGGATGGAGAAACAAAGTTATTTTTCCCTGGGAGAATGACGTGGTAAGTTTCTCTCTTTGATAGTGAACAAATATTGAATACAATAATAAGGCTAATTTTTATCTTTCACTTGGTGACTCCACTACAGATAAACTAGCATTCGGTAGAAAGAATACCAGGAAGAACCCAAACGATCAGCAGACTATACCCATATCTGATCCTGAAAAGTTGTTAAAGCCCAAGGGATACCTAAATTCTACTACCTCGTCTTTAGGTAAGAATTACCAACCCAAAATAACTCAAGTTAATACTAAGGTCTCGGTCAAAGGGTTGACTCCCAAAGAAAACTTTAAGCAAACACCCTCTACGGAGGATTCAACTAGCAAACCCAAAATAAAGATTGAGATCGACCTTTCTAGTAATCAAAACAATCTAAATAGAAGAGCCTCATCTATACCCACTATCATTAATTTTTTGTCTACCCCATCCTCTCTAGAAGTAAAGGTTTCAACCCTTCTAAACCCTGAAGAGCATATTGTACACCCCGATTCATCTCCTATTGGTTGGCCTATCTATTCATCCTGCAAGTCTGAAGAAACCAATACACATTTTCATTTCCCACCTCTCCTATACTTTTCATCTTCCAACGACCTTTTTCCATATTTTCCTTCACCACATCCAGAAGAAGTTGAAAGGTCACCACTTTGGTCTCTTGATATTTTCGAAAATCCTCTTTTTAACTCTCAGAGTTCATCCCCTTGAATCTCAATGGTCTCTAGTGTAGGAGGTGGCACTGGAGGTGGAGGAGCAGGTGATCAAGGACCACCCCCATCCCAACCCCATAAAATGTTTTCCAAAGTGGCGACTAGATATTATCCTTTAGTCCTTCCCCCCGTCCTTCATGATTTACTAGAAAATTATATGAAGAACTTACCAAAATTCATGGGAGAAGGAGATTTAACTACCACAAAACACATAAAAATTTTCGATCAATTCATTGATATCCTTGGCATTGAACATGAGGAAGTTTACTCGAGACTTTTAGTGAAACAATTCGAAGGACAAGTAAGAATTTGGTTTGGAGGGCTCCAAGTAGGTTCTGTAAGGTTTTACGATGAGTTAGAAAATGCTTTATTAAGAGAGTGGGGGGGG
>SNQJ01S0196623.1:1596-17271 GCA_010110895.2 Picea sitchensis
GGAACATGTAGGGACAAACGTCGATAACAGGTACTTCTATCATCCTTCCTTCTCATGTATTAGTTTAGATAGATTCGAAAGAAATTCAGTGTCCATGTTAAGCACTTTTCTGTCTAGGTTTAAGGTCAAGCTCTAGAGGTCGATCTACTTGTCCGCAGGCAGATTTTCCTACAACACATAGCTTCTTGTTTTGTCGGCAACTTTCCTTTTTCGTGCTTTAGTAGGTACACGTGGGCTGTTTTGGGCCAGCCAACATGTACCCACGTGTAGTAATGGGTTAGGGTGTGTGGGCCTTTACACAAGAGGATTTTCAAAGAGTTGTTCAACAATATTTTTGGCAAAGAGAGGATATGAGATGGCTTGATGCCAGGTAAGCATGTGTGGTGTAATTTAGGGTTATAACAGATGCCCCCTAATGTGTGAGGTCAGAAGAGCATCTGATGGCCAAAATACATTACCAAGCTTTACTGATGTGCCAAACGATTGAGCCCAAGGATCAGGAACCAGGAGGTGTCGTCTGCAAAACAACAAATATCTCACCGAGGCGGGCATACCCATGCTCGGGATAAAAAAAGAACCATGGCTACCAATGGCTATTTTCCATTGTATCTTTTCTGTTCTTTTACTAAAAATTTGTTTGCAGTAAATATTGTACAAGGTTAAAATATACACTCTACACAACCTGCCCAATCTACATCTGAATAGGATTTTAAAGTGAATGAATCATTTGTAGGGTACCACAAACCAATATCTATGGTTCCTTTCAAATACCTAAATATCCTTTTCACAGCTTGAACACGACTCTCTTTTGGTGCTGCTTGGAATCTAGCCACCATCCTAACAACTTTCTTGACATCAGGTCTGGAAGTTGGTACATAGAGTAAACTCCCAATCATTGATCTGTAGTGTTTTGGATCTACAACTTTGAACTCATCTTCCTTTCCTAGTTTGCATCCAATGTGATAGGTGTACTAACAGGTTTGCAATCCTCTAACTAGAATTTCTTAAGGATATCTTTAACATACTTGGACTGATGGATAAATAATCCTCTTTTGGACTGTACTTTTTGTAATCCTAGAAAGAAATTCAGTTCACCAAGCAAGGACATTTCAAATTCTTGCTGCATTCTCCTAGCAAAGTCCTTACTCATTTTTTCATCATCACTCCCAAATATGATATCATCAACATATACTTCCACAATAATCATGTTATCACCAACAATTTTACAATAAAGATTGATGTATGTTGATCCTCTTTTGAGGCCTTGTACTTGTAAATAAAAGTCCAACCTTACATACCATGCTCTAGGTGCTTGTTTTATCCCATAGAGTGATTTATTTATTTTACATACATAGTCTCCTTTGTTAGTTAATTGAAATCCTTTTGGTTTCTCAATATAGAATTCCTCTTCTAAGTGTCCATTGAGAAATGTTGACTTGACATCCATCTGGTATACTTTAAATTTTTTGTAGCTGGCAAAGGCTAAGAACATCCTAATTTCCTCTAATCTAGCCACAAGTGCAAAGGTTTCTTGAAATTCTACCCCTTCAACCTGAGCATACCCTTTACATATCAATCTAGCTTTGTTCCTAAGTACTTGTCCATTCTCATCCACTTTGTTTTTGTACACCCATTTAGTTCTAATGACATTCTTAGTTTTTGGTCTTGGAACTAGTTCCCAAGTTTGATTTTTTTCAATCTGGTCCATTTATTCATTCATATCATTGACCCAATTCTCATCTTTGCATGCCTCTTTGATTGAGTTGGGCTCAATATGTGAGAAAAGTGCTATTTCTTTCTGATACAACAATTGTCTTCTTGTCTATACTCCATCACTTTTATTTCCAATAATCAGTTCTTCGGGATGATTCTTTTGAGTCATTCTTGAGGGTGTCTTTGTGTCTCTTCTTGGGGATTCTTCTCTTATCTCTTCTTCTTGAATATATTCCTCATCTTCACTAGTATCCATATCATCCTCTTCCTTTTCTTATGCTTGTGTACCAATTGTCTCATCATCTTCTTCATCTTCATCTTCATTGTCAAGTATAGTCTCTTGATGTTTGATCCTTATTGTTTTTAAATCACCCANTTCTTGAATATATTCCTCATCTTCACTAGTATCCATATCATCCTCTTCCCTTTCTTCTTTATTTTCTTCTACTTCTTTTGCTTGTGTACCAACTGAGTCGTCATCATCTTCATCTTCATTGTCAAGTATAGTCTCTTGATGTTTGATCCTTATTGTTTTTAAATCATCCACCTTGACATTTGCACTCTCAAAAATCTTATGTAATCTAAGATTGTAGCATATGTATGTTTTCTTGGTAGAAGCATATCCAAGAAAGATACCTTCATCAGACATAACATCAAATTTTCTGAGACTCTCATTAATCCTTTTGATGTAACACTTACTTCCAAAGACCTTGAAGTATTTTACCGAAGGATTTCTCCCAAACCATAGCTCATAGAGATTCTTATTACTATTAATCCTGAGATGACCTCTGTTCAATATGTATATTGTTGTGCTTACAAATTCCCTCCAATATACATCAGATAATCTTGCTTCATTGAGCATAGTCCTTGCAGCCTCATGGACTATTCTATTCCTTCTCTTAGCAATCCCATTTTGCTGAGGTATTCTGGTAGCAGAGAATTGTCTTTTAATTCCATGTGTTTCACAGAAGAGGTCAAAATCTTTTGAGGTGAACTCACCACCGTTGTCTGATCTAAGACATTTGATTTTTGTCTCTTTTTTCATTTTCAACAAGGGTCTTAAAAGATTTGAATTTGTTAAGTGCTTCTGATTTTTCTTTGAGAAAACATACCCAACCCATTCTAGTAAAATCATCAATGAACAACATAAAGTAGGACTCTCCTTGAAAACTCTTGGTCCTTGTAGGTACACAGAGGTTGGTGTGAACAAGCTCTAAAGGTTTTGAGGTTGAGTATTCTTTTTTTTTTTTAACCTTATTCTAGTTTGCTTCCCTAGTTGACAGTGTCTACACATAGGATTTGAGGGCTTTGTGATCTTTGGAAAGTTTATTACTACCCCAATATTGCCGACTTTCACTAAATTGTCAAAGTTAATGTGCCCCAACCTTCTATTCCATAGCCAACTTTCATCTACCAAATTTATATGACACTCCTCATTCGATTTTGTATTTAGTATATATACATTCTCAGGAGTTCTAGGAGTAGTACCAACCAATTTTCCTGAGTCCTCTCTCCTAATATCACATTTCTAGGAATCAACGATGCAAATGTGCCCCTGATCACGGGTTTGGCTGACACTTAATAGGCTAGGTTTCAAATTTCAACAAGCAACACATACTTGGCTTTGTCTTTTCCCAAACTCACAGTGCCTTTCCCAAGTATGTTACCTGAAGCATTGTCACCAAATGTAACTTTACCCTTTTGTTTCTTTAAGTTCAAAAACTTGT
The DNA here is from genome assembly GCA_010110895.2 of Picea sitchensis. Classification (NCBI taxonomy): domain Eukaryota; kingdom Viridiplantae; phylum Streptophyta; class Pinopsida; order Pinales; family Pinaceae; genus Picea; species Picea sitchensis. The sequence continues at coordinate 5,037 of SNQJ01S0196623.1, forward strand.
CCTTATTCCCTGTCATATGTTTTGAGCACCCATTGTCAACATACCATAGATATTCTTTATCTCGGGCTTTCAAGGCAATAAGACATTCCTCTTTTGATGTTTTTTATTTCCAAAGCTTCTTTTTCTCTCTAATGAACTTTGGTTTTTATGAGACTTCCATTAATATGAAACTACTTGCTTTATGTCCATAATTATGACATCTCAAGCATTCTAGGTTCCCTTCTTGTAGAGGTGCAAAGGAGTTATAATTTCTTCTTTTAACTTGATTTACTGTTTGGTTATATTTAAGATTATAGTTCTTAACCCTCAAGTTTTGCCTTCCATATGCTCTACAATTTATAGCTTTCTTTGCAAAATTAGAGCATGCAAAGAAATAACCAAAGAAAATGTGAGGATACCTGTTTTTATATACCTTCTTTGGCGTTGTCTTATATTCCTTCTTGATGGGTGGAAGTAGTCCTCTGAAGTTCTGATCATTACTTGTCTTTTCTTCATCTTTCTTCTTGAATGTATTGAGGAGAGAAACTGCATAAGATTTTGAGTTAACTTGGTTTTCTTCTTGAGAATAACCTACTCCATTTTTGTTACCTAAATCCCTTTGTGTGGTAATAATCTTATCTAAGATTTTAGAGATATTTTCATATCTTGTTTGAATAAGTTTCGTATCGAGTTATTTTCTTAGGTGAACCAATCCTGCCTCCATTCTTTCACAGGTTATTTGTTTCTCTTTAAGAGACTTTTCTAGACTTTCTTCCATCCTATTTGCTTCTAGGATTTGGTTTTTCAGGTTACTCATGAATTTCTCCATTTCTTTTTCTTTTAGTTCATGTTTTTCCTTTTGTTCAACTACAAAAATTTTCAGCTATCTATATTTGGTTTTGTATCTTCTTAATTTATCCAAGGCACTGAGAAGTTCTTCTTCCATATTAACCTCTTCTTCATCTTCTGACTCTTCCTCATGCTCAATTTCTTCTATATCATTAGGCTCTTCAATACCTAGAAAAAGGACTTCATCATCATCACTATCACTAGACTCTGATGAACTGTTATTTTCTTCTTTTGAGTAAAAAATATTTTTCCTTTTGTAAAAATTTTCTTGTAGTTGGTTTTTACTTTCTTCTTGTATTGTTTACCTTTGTCTTCTTCATATTTAGGGTCCTCCTTGGGATAGGGACACTTGGCTGTAAAGTGGCCAAACTTTCCACAATTAAAAAATTTGAAAGGAAGCTTGCCTTTGTACCTCCCTGATCCTTTTTGAAGTTTTGTAATAAAATTGGCTTCTTCTACATCAGATTCTTCATGATGGATGGATTGAGGTTTTTTCTTATGATTTTTTGTTTTCTTGAGCACCTTGAAGGTTGCCTCTCCTTGTGGGAGGTTCTCATGACCTAATCTTAACTCATAGCCTATGAGGATTCCATACAATTCATCCATGGTGAGTTTATCTAGATTTTCTATATCTTCAAGAGTGGACACTTTATAATTGTATAACATAGGTAGTGTTCTTATTATTTTTTCAACTAGCTCATTTTCTGAGACTTCTACTCCCAAACCTCTGATTGCATTAACAATATTATGAACTCTTTCGAAGTACTATGAGATATTTTCTTCATCCTTCATTTTTAGACCTTCATATTGTACTTTGAGAGTCTGAAGTTTGGCCCTCTTTACCTTGGAATCTCCTACATATATAGTTTCCAATTTATCCCAGAGTTGTTTTCCATTTTGACAGTTTAGTACTTTAGCAAGGATCTTCTTACTCAGTCTAGCTTGTAGTGTGTTTAAANTTTCACGTTCCAAAAATTTCTTCTTTTCTTTTTCTTCTGTGGGAGTGACTTTTGGAAGATCATATCCCTTTTCAACTATTGTCCATACTTCCAGTCCAATGGACATCAAATAGATTTTCATTCTAACACTCCAGAAAACAAAACATAGTCTTCGCCATCAAATAAGGGGATTTTTGATGACATCTTCAACAGCTGATCCATCCCGATGTATATTTCTCTTCAAGTGATTTAAACCCTTAGTGAAGAGACCTACTCTGATACCAATTGAAGGACCAGATCCTGTCACTGAGAGGGGGGGGGGGTGCATCAGTGAAACAATAATTTTATCAATTTTTCTTTTGTTAATGCAATCAATATTTCAACACAATATTTATCGTGGAACCCAATTGGGAAAACCAAAAACACTTTTCTATTAACTGCAAAATTATGTTTTTACATGTTACATAGAACTCAAATGTTCTTCCTCTTAGATCAACACCCACTGATCAGGATGCACCCACACCCCTGTTCACCAAATCCAACTGGTAGGAGGGTTCAACCCCCTGTTTAGTCAGCTACAACTAACAAGGAAGAACCTACTCCCCTGCAGGCACCAACCTGCCCTTGCACCTGCCTGCCTCCCTTAGTTTGGAAAAAATTTGTATTATATCTTGACTGCTCCTCTCTCTGCCTTTGTCATTTGATCTTCAATGTATCTTCTGCAGACCAATAAGTCTTCTATCTTCAATCACTGAACATATTAACTATTGTTGTGTATCTATTTGTATTTTGATCTTCAATGAGTCTGTTGTAGTCCCACTATCTTCAATTCTCAACCCTCTTATATATATGACTTCATTATAAATTTTCATGGAAGTTCACACCCTTTCATCACACCTCTTTGTTTATTACATAATCTCATTTTAAATAAACAACCATGTTTTATAAACAAACATCTCTTTAATCTTTTATCTTAGCCTTTGATGTTTTCTTTAATTCATATAATTATTTAGGTTGTGAACAATTTATCATAGAGAGATGATCTGGGTTTTGACTTTGTGCTTCATGTTCTCATATAGAGTATATAATCTCTTTGTAGTAATGCATTTAAAACATTAATATCAGTTATGATTTGTAACAGTCTTACCAGGGCTTCCATCGATTAAACTAAAGTTATCACTGTCACTGTGTTTATGCAGGGTTTTATCAACTTTTGGTGGACAAATGAAAATGAAATATGTGGACCTCTCGACATTCATTTTGGAACTTTAAATGCCTCTATTACATTTCATACTAGTCTCTGCTAGTACACCATCCTCCTCACAGTTTTCTTCTTGATCAACTATCAAATTTGAACCAACATTATATCTTTCCATTAATGCATCCAACTCTTCCCTAGTTGAGCATCCCTTTGAAGAAATGTTACTACAATCTTTTTCAGTATTCCCCGATTGTGTAAACTCGATACAGTATGAAAAATTTGGTGCTCTTCGACATCTGGATTTTAAATCGACTAGTAGTGGATTTGGCGATCCTCCAGACTTGGCATTATGCCAAAGGCTCCGATAAAAATGACAATTTCAATTTTAACTGACGTAACAAAATTTCCTAGCCTATGGTTGCTCATATGACCATTGTGCCTAGTGGTGTATAAAAAAAAATATGTATCCAACATCTTAGTCACTTTTCCCAAAAGGTAGGGGGCCTGACAGGTCGTCTCGGGCTCTAGGCTGGTGAGATTCTCCAGGAGTCCAAGCACCTAGAGACCCCACCATACCCTTTCTTTATGCATCGATATATATTAGTGAGTGTTGTGTATATAAACCTATACGAATCGTTTTACACTATCAATGTGGGATAAATCCCAATTTCCAAGTTAATCACCACCCTCGATCGTTAGATCATACGGTTGTTGAGACTCCACCTNTTTATGCATCGATATATATTAGTGAGTGTTGTGTATATAAACCTATACGAATCGTTTTACACTATCAATGTGGGATAAATCCCAATTTCCAAGTTAATCACCACCCTCGATCGTTAGATCATACGGTTGTTGAGACTCCACCTTCAACTCTTCAGTTTTAACCATAACACTCTTCTCCTCCTGATCAATCTCTTGGCATCGAACACAGTTTTGGTCAGATTCATGGCCACCTAATTCTTGGCAGTGTCGGCAATGAGCCTCTCCATCTCGGTAAACGCAACATAGGATGGAGTGGTTTGATTCCCTTGGTCGTTGGTGATGATCTCTAGTTGGTCCTACTTCCATACTCCCATGCAGCTATATGTGGTGCCCAGATCGATTCTGATGGCCTTGCCCTACTTATTTCCAGCTATGAATTAGCAACGAATTCACCAGATAATCACAACAGTACACAACACTAAAAAACTCTCAAAAGAAATCTCAACAATGATGTTCGCCAAAGTCAACCATGATATGGATTACAAACACACCAGCGTCACCATTCTCTCTAAGATTTGAGCACATCATTTTACTCTGTAGTTTAGAATATTTATCTTCATTATATACATTAAATCAAAAATCCTACAGAGGTTATACATTGTTTAATATAAAGAGTCAGTGCAGAGTTATCTGTATAAAATATAGATAATCAGTCCAGATATTGTGAAAACTGGGCTTATTTTCTGCATTCAAGGTTATCTTCACTGTTGACTTGTTTATATGTCTTTCATTAAGAAACATAAGAAGCCGACCATGGGAGTCAAGGATGGCAATGACAAAATCAGTTTAAACTAAATTTTGAGTCTGTAAGGATATCCCTTGGCATCTTCAACAGTTCAGTCATAGCATACTCATGCCCCAGATTTGAAAAACTAATTTACACACCAGTCCAAGAGTGGAAGCCTTGATATTCTCCTTTGAAATGGTCAGTGTTTTATGAACCATGGAAACAGATAAAACATTCTTGCCTAAATTCCATAATTCTACTGCATTCATTTGCAAACCTTCACTGTCCAACATACCAGGCTTTTCCAAGTTTTCACACTTATTAATAACAAATTTTTCTTTCCCTTCCTGGAAAGGGGCTTGAGTTAGATTTAATGACACATCATAGTAAGATAACCTACAATCCTTCCAGAACCAAGAGTATTTTGATCTGTGTGTGGCTCACAAATTCTGGTACTTGTTCTTTTATAAGATTCAACTTCTCTTTGGAACCTATCTTGTTGATGCCACTTAGCCATTATTACAAGGCATATTTTGTGAATTACAACAACTCAATATCTGACTGTGATACATCCACATAATAAGAATGAGCTCTCTCCAAAACCATCTCTATGCTGTCAAAACTATGCAGTAGAGTCAATATTGTTAATGCCATTAATGCCTATTATCACCATCACAGATCTATTGTCAATTTCAATGCAAAACAACAATAAAGTCTCTCATCTATTTGACATCAGTGCAAATGCCATCAATGCCAACCTGTATTACCATATTTCCAACATCCTGCATTGTCCTTTTTTATTTCACTCCAGTTTGATTTTTGAGTTTTGTTTCCTGCACTTCACGACCCAGATATATAACTCCACTTTCCATTATTGGGTGTATATTTTTTAGGACAATTCATTTGTATAGTTTGAATTTAGATTTCATTGCCTAATTGTTTGATTATGTTTTTCTTTAGTTAGTTTTCTTTAATTTGGTTTTCTAGTAGTTTAATTCTCTTTTATTTCCCAGACTTGGTTTTATTTCCTGTACTTTGGTTTCTTGCACTTTAATTTCACATAGCTTCAATCACCAAAGGACAAATTAAGGGTGTAACTCATGAGATATGGCCTCCCCATGATGGTATTCATCCCAAGGTGATTAGTTTATTTCCTGTCAATTGAATTCATTCCCGCTTTCCTGTTTCATTTATTGCATTGAAGAGTGGTTTGTTGGAAACAGGCTAGACTAGGCTCCAATCCTGCATTTCCTATGCTTGCACCTCTAATTATACGACTCCTTGGTTCATAATTTAATGTTGGAAATTAATAATGAATATATTTAGCCCCAAAGGTATTCATATACATGGAAAATGTGCATTGGATCAGAGGTCCTAAGATGACCAACTGACCTTGCTCTTGAAATGTACATTGGATCGAAGATTTTGAGAACGAGTCAAACAATATTACTTACAACATAATAGAGTGTAAGCTCACTTGGAATTCACATTTGAGTTATGTGGTATGTCATTTAAATGTGACATGGTATCACATTAAACCCCTTTGGTATTTATCAGGTACTATGTGTTACTTGGTTTTGATAGAAATTATTATATGGTTTAAGATTGGAACATGCATGTGGTATTACCTTGACTTGACTTATCCTTGGTGATTATTGGAATGATTTAGAAATTAGGAAATGAAAGTGTATGGCATGAATTATTTTTTCCCTTGTGATGAAAGAATAATTGGGCCAATCAAACACCTGCTACTTGGCCTCCTCATACTACGTACCTGCCCTAACATCTGACATAGAATGGTCATGGTGGTTGAGGATAATTTGATCTTAGTTATTTATATGGATCTAGTTAATATGTTTTTAGGACCTTAATAACCTATGCCTCCCCTATGGAAACATTCATTTGGTCATTTTTGGTTTGTGGTGAAACTAAAGATTGACCCTAACACTCATGAGCTTTAGTAATTTATTTTAAGTGTCATTTAGTCCTTTATTGTTTCTTTGGTAAATGTGATCTCAATAAAGCAATGTTTTTTATGTGGAACAATCTTGTGCCACTAATTCTTGAGTTTGGAGCTTGGTTCAACTAGCAAACTACATTCTAAATTAAGGTAGGATTCATTGTGAACTTTACATTAGTTGAAGACTAGTTTGGTCTATTGTTGTATGTGTTTGAGTTTTTGGTATAATGAATACTTGGACTATTGGTTTTATTATTTACCTTGTTGAAACATGATCACATACCCATTAACCATGCCTAGGTCTATTTCTTCAAGGTTTATTATTTCAAGTCTCCATTTTGATGACCTAGTAGATCCATGTGCTAGATGGATGTTTGGTGATTCATGCTTTAGAGATAAAGGCTAGTAAATTTGATTTTGTTAATGAATCGTGATAGTTAATTAACCTGCATGTGATAAGTGTTGAAAGGATCATCATCTTCATGATGATGTGTTATATGTGGTTCCAACTATTGCGTTGATGCAATGTTATATTTTTATATCTTTGATAAAGATATTTGAAGGTTATATTTCTTATGATAATATCTCTTGATGTGATGACATCATGTAATTTTATGGAAATCTTTATGCTAAGATGTTTCATGATGACATGTGGGAGCATGTGGTGATGACAATGATGTGTTATTCTCATGATGACCTCCAAGATTTAGCATGTGGATTATTAATTGATATGTTGATGTTATTACTAATGCATTGATTGCATGTTGTGGGGTGGTGATTGTTAGGTTATCCACCAGTGGGCCTACAGGGCTAGTTTATTTGATGGTCTCATGGGAGCCCATAACCACGAAGGAGAATATTACAAGTTAACATATTATGGGCCGAGGACAACTCAATATACTGCATATGCCACTACTTATGCCAGTAATTCTTATGCCTTGTAATGGAGTTGTGATGTTGAAGTCCCAAAGAATGGCTTGAGCGTTGCTCACTAGTGGTGTTATGGGATTGGACTTTGATGCTTGGGGTTGTACCTAGTTGTTGTGGATGGATTTTATGATATTATTTAGATATGTCTGGTGTATGTGAGTACCGATCCATATGCATTCTTGGGAATATGAGGTCTTTAGTCTTAGGGCTCTATAAAACCATGTTTTCGTCAGTATGTAAATATATGTCTAAATGTCGCCATGAGTCATGGCTAGTATGTTTAATGTTTTGAACCTTGATGAACAATTTAAATGATAAAATGTATTTTGATGATAATGAAAAAAAATTCCTAATGGGTGGAGCACTTACACAAAATATGATGCCAAGAGAGGGAATGGTGAGGGGGAACCATTACTAGTTGAGATGACCTCTGCGACATAGTACCCTATTGAATTAAAATATTCAAACCCAGAACTATCCTCTATCCCAGAAGATTTATTTACTATTCAAGTTGGTGGATGGGTGGCCCTCTTAAAAAATCAATGAGAGAATAGGCAGAGTACCCATCTAGAAGTTTTCGATCTGACCCATGAATTGGGGGATTTGACCCACAAAATCTTGCTACATAAGGAAAAAAAAGGGGAAAATAATGTATAGAGAGAGGGGACACACACGGTTAGGTCTGAGGACCAAATCTGAGTATAGAAGAGTGGGAAAAATGTCTCTGGTTATTAGAAAATAGAGGGAAGTTGAGATTTGGGTGTTCTAGGTAAGAAAATAACAAATACAATCTCTAATCCAAGTTGCTAAATGAGGCTACGAATTTTGGGTATTTAGTTGTGAAAGCTAACTATTGTGACTGCCTGAGTCAATAGAAAGCCCCCTTGCTTGGTATAATTGGAGATATATCTTGCTAAATTATGTTGTTGAAGGAGAGTGGCCTTGATCATTTTACCTATTTTAATGAGTGAGGATTTTCCTTATGGAATCATGTTACAACCCAACGGGGGCATATATATGGATACATGTAAATGATATGACCACAAAGGGGGGCATATATGGGCCTAAATGTACATGTAATGTGTAAATATATATGTAATAGGGTCGGCCTAGTATTAAAGGGGCATCATGTGCAAGTGTGAACAACTATATATAAGAGATCATGTATTCATTATTGGAGATGTGAATTATGAAGTATGAATAGTATTTGGTTATTTGGAGGGGGTTGTCCTACTCTTTAAGGAGTTATTGCATAACTTATCTATCTTGGATTTGTGTGCCACACCCACATTTTGTACATGGTGTGTACTTTTGTTATTTTATGATATTTGTAAGCATTTGGTTCATTACATTTGGTATTAGAGCACCGATTCTAGGGTTTTGTGTCCTCAATACAATCATTTTGTAATTTTCACTATAAATATTTCTAGGAGACACTTAAGAAGGATAAATCTAGAGGATATTGAGAAGAATTATCATAGTACATGTGGGACAAATTTCAGCTTCTAGGTCGTTGTACTTTTGTAGATACACTCTATGCAAGATAGGGTTTTTGACTAGTCCTGTAACTAGTTTCAAATAGGTGTTCCGGGTAAAACAGTCATATCTTCTTCATAGAGGATCAAAATTTATGGAGACCACTTGAATTGGATGTGGAAATTCATTAGTATTTACAGTACAATTTGAAGAATTTTATATCAATTATTGTGCGTGGGGCATGTTGTACAAGTTCTCTCTTCTGGAAAGAACAAAAATTAGAAAGGTGTGGGGAAGTTACCATAACTTCTACTTGGCACATACAATTTTGGTCAGACCTATGGCATTGCAAATTAGACATTGTATAGTACTATAGGACATAATTTCATACTCATAAGGGCCGAAATCGCAGAGATACATTAGAAGTAAGGTCGAATAGGAGGACTAACTCCAAATCAAGGTTTCAAAGGTATGTTCACTTAAAACTATCATAAATGTTTATTGGAATGTCCAATTGAGCCGATTAAAAAGCCATTGGAAAGAGGAAACCTAAAATATTATATGGGAATGAGGATAATAACTATTTGAGATCATTATCCTTAATTAAGGGTTGGGGTTAGGACTCAATTAAGAATCAATGGAAATACCTAAATTTACAGGAGATTAAGATAAAGATGAAATCAATCCTATGGAATGATTGAGGTTGGTAAAATAATATAATATGACTCCTTCAAAGGTAATATTTTTTTTTTTTTTTATGAATATTGGTGGTGGATGAGTATTGATCAAGATACTAGATGGAACAACACATGGGAAGAATTTGAAAAACTCTTCTCGGTAAATGGATTAAGGATACAAACATGAAGGAAATGTATATAATTCAAGATGAATTAAAAGAAAAAAATGAAGATATTAAAAAGAAGAAAAGTATATAACTGGTAGTTTGATGCGTCAAAGTACATATAACGCATCGGGTTGTTAAACTACATGGTGCACTGCCCTTATCAAATATATTTTTATGCATTGCATTGGTAAACATGTGCACCGGGGTGTTCATGTTTACAAAACACACTACTGAGAAATGTAACATTGTGTTGCAGTGCACCCCGTAAATATTTTGGTGGCACTATATGTGATGTGATAGTAACGACCCAAATGCACCGCAAAAAGTTATGTACTTAGAAATTTGGAAAATTTTATGTGATGGTGTGTCGACGTTCATTACATGCACTGGTGTGTAGTGAACATATACACACCACATTTTTGCTAATTTCTAAATAATTGTTTACGTGTGTTAAGATTTTAAATTTTATTTTGGTTTAAGTGGTGTGTAGGATAAATGTAACACACTGGGGCATATGTGTTGTAGTGTAGCGCCTCGATGCAGTACTATTTTCCAACACACTGCATAACATAGTAGAACATATTTTGTTTGATGTGTTACTTTACACTGAAGCACCATGGATAGTGCTTGCAATATATACACACTGCCTATGGTGCGTGACTATATTTTGGGTGCACTGGTAATGCAATTAACTTATTTTTTGAAGGAAGTTATTTTTTCGTATTTATAGATAAATTTACCATTCAGTAGATTCCTTTTATGTTTTATGTATGAGTGAGGCTGATGTATTTCATATGTTAATCATGCAGATACATGAGCAGAGAGAGAAACAACAACAGGAGGAGCAGAGGGTGGACCTGTACAATGTTGTATGGGAATGGGAGGCAAGGGAGAGGGAGAGGGATTTGTACCCTCGCCCTATTACTGCAACAACTCATGTTCTCTTGAGGAATGTAGGCCTCCTTAAGTACTATGAGGAGGATACATCCACTAAGGGGCACTTCGGGTTGCTTTTTCATCTAATCCATCGATGGGATGTCCATCGACATGATTTTCGTGTGGGTCTAGATCAGTGGTACCATACCACTGAGGAGGATATTTACTTTATCACTGGGCTATATAGGAGAGGGGAGGATTTTCCCTAGTTCCCATATGTCCCAGTAGGTGTTGCAGATGAGAGTCAACTCATGTGATCTCAACGATATATTGGGGTTGATGTACTATCCCCATCTGATTTTCAGGTGTCTAGTGGATAGCTAAAAATCACCTCTTTCGATGCAGAGGTGGTTAGGTGCCTCTTGTTGTTAGTGACTACCATAGACCACTTTACCGATGATGGGAAAAACATTAGCTGCCCTCTTTTGTATTATGTTTATTTGTTGGTATAGAGGCCATGGTATATCAAATGGTCTGCCATTTTTTTTGGCAATTTTGTATAGCGCTAGAAAAATGTTGTGTTATGATACGTGGGAGGTCGAACTTCCCTTTTACCTCAGAGTTGTTTTTCTTATTTTTTGAGATGTTTATAGAGGCAAGGCCGACTTTTTTCGGTCATCTTGCTATGCCAAGGACTCATGTGCAGATGTGCATGTGGGGGGAGATGATGCCGAAGAGGGGCCAGCCGGAGTTTCCGACCAGGATTTCCCTAGACACACTAGGGCTACTAGGCAGTGCGGCAGATCACATGTTCATCATGGTTTCATGTCCTTACGTGGGTTTGTATTGGTGAGGATATATGAACATCCTCTTCACTTCAGATGAGCCACCAGATGATAGAGGTAATATTAGTGTTTTGTTTAAATTAATATAGTTTCATTTTATTGTCTTACATAGTTAGAATAAAATTAATTCTAACGTGTTATTTAACTTGATTTATTAAATTGTTTAATGAATTAACTGTGTAATTATTGTTCTGTACTATATATTTGTAGATATTGGCACTTTAATTAGGGACGTGCATCCTCCCCCAGTAGATGATGATGAGGATATGATGCCTGAGGCCGTGACGGGTCAAGGTCCTCGGGTGCAGATACCTGGCGGCATGCGTCGTAGGCCCAACACCAGATTTAGGTTGGATTTGGGTGACTGAATCACTACATTTTCGATTGAGGTGGGAGTCTGCCTTGCCTTGATGCAAGACATCAGGGCAGATCCTACACTCTTGGAGCTTTGGAGGGAGATTTCACATGATTCGATGCCTCTTATGTGTCATATTGTCAGAGCTACTAGGATACTAGTAGTGAGGAGGATTCCCGAAGATAGGCACAACTCTTCTTCTAGTATGGCTCATTCTTCCAGTGCCCCATCAATTGATCTGGGTGGTCGTGATCATCCTTCTCCACATCCTCCTCCTCCTCCTCCTTCACCTCATCCAGATCATGAGAAGGCAACACATATTCCTCCTCCTCCTCTTTCATCTCACCTAGATGAGCATGCCATACCTATTCCTCATCTTCCTCTTTCACCTCACATAGATGATCAAGCAAGACCTATTCATCATCCATCATCTTCCACTATAGACCAAGCCTCCACTATTATTGTAGATATGAAGATTATCCCATCGACT
>SNQJ01S0196624.1:1237-17381 GCA_010110895.2 Picea sitchensis
CAAACCAATACAGAAAGTCCTCCCCAAGATATGCACCACTCTTCTTCTCCTCTCTCTGGTAATTGCGGCTTGCCTCATAAGAGAAATGAGGAAGTGAGTTGTGTGTTTGAAGTGAGGCGCTAGCCTCTTATTTATATCAGACTGACACATGTGAAAGGTCACAACTGGCAGCGTCGACCTCTCACTCTGGGTGGGTAAACCCACCTTTAATTAATTCTGGGTCTTCCATTATAACTATTGGGGCCGACTTCTTATTTTGTCTTTTGTAATTGTCCGATGACCAATCCGCAAAAGGGGATTTGGTCCTTATACAATTAACGGCATGATTAATCCTCAATGGGGATTAATTCAATAAAAATAATAATAATAATGACATGATTAATCCGCAATGGGGATTTAATCCAATAACAAAATAATAATAAGAATGCTCTTCGCAGTTACATTATTTCAACAATTTTTCTATAGGCTAAAAAAATCAGTTGTTGATGAAATTATAGACATAGATCAAGTTGGCTATGTAGATTTCAAATATATAAATTTATTTTTTTAATATTATTGTTTACTATTTTTAATCTATTTTTGTCTTCACATGTATCAAATTCCTAGAATACATACCTCTCTTATTTCTGCTATAACTTTTTCTCGGCTTAACCATTACTCAAATGACTTGTATGCAGCACAAGAAGATGAGACATATACCTATGATCTAATTTTATTTATTTTTATCATTTTAAGACCTTGCACGAACAAAAGACATGGTAATTTGAGGCATATATTGATTTTGATAATTTTCAAAAAATATAAAATTAATATTAAAATTTTCCAAAAAATACAAGGCACAAGAAAAATGGGTTCTCTACAAGTATACATTTTTACATATACCTTATATTATGTTGGAAAAATAAGATACCACTTTTAGAAAAAAAATCAAATTTGACCTAGTTATTCACAATGTATATGAATAAAAGTTGTATATTCGGAAAACTAATTCAATTTCCTACATTTCATATTCTTACACCATATTCAAATTCATTGTAAAAGTACCTTGAATAATCCCTTCAAGTTAAGAGATTGATGTTTTTTCCAGATTTACATTGCCACTAACCAGTCATGAGAGACCATCATTAACTTGCACTAGCCCTATTATGAAGATTATTTTTATTTAATAATTCAGTTATATACAAAATACTCAATTCTATAGAATATGTTGAAGAGATAAATAAGATTCTTCAAAATTAAAGCTAGTTTATTGAAAGTAATACATCACATTTAAAATAACTTTTCTAAATGATTTATATTATTATATGTAATATAAATAAATATTTATTATATCAAAAAATTTATTGGAATTGTACTAATCATTGAATTATTAAAAAAATTGTATTTCCAAGTTCAAAAATATTTTTCCCAAGCCCATAATTAATTTAATTAAATTGATCTTTAAAGTTTCATACCATAATCATCAACTCACCTAAATTGCTTTTTTTTAATTTAGTCATTTCATTTTTGAAAAAAATATTTATCATAAAAAATTAACCAATAAATTATTAAAAAAAATTGTATTTCCAAGTTCAAAAATATTTTCACAATTTCATAATTAATTTTTAAAGTTTCATGTCATCATTATCAACTCACCTAAACTATTTTTTAAAATTTAGTCATTTCATTCTTAAAAAGGGAAAAACTATTTATCATAAAAAAATTCTTTTAAACCATGGAATACAATTTCCAAATCAATATTTCTACTACCATCTTATAAACTCATTTAAATTATTTTTTATTCATTTCATGCCATCATTATCAATTCTATTAATTGATGGTAAATCAATTAAATTATTATTTAAGTTTAATCATTTCATTATTAGAAGAAAAATCACTTTATTATGCCGAAAGGCGTACACCTATTGACAATGGGCGCAATTAATCACCTTTTAATCTCAAATTCTAATCTAATGGCTAACAATTGAAGATGCTGGCATATTCTTAGTCATCCTCCCAAATCAATGAATGTGATTTACTCTTCATAACTTCCTTCTATTTTTGAATGCATCCGTTAACCTGTTTACTTTTTTACATTTACCTAATCATATTAAGGAATTACTGTATCATTATATGATTGCCATGTTTAAATGATTAACCTTTGGAATTACCACGTTTGTATTTCCTCAGCTATCCATTCATTTTCTGGCTATACACGCAGCCTTTCCTTAGCTGTCCGTTCATTTTCTAGCTTTCCTCACCTGTACGCCCATTTCATTTTCTTATTTGCACATTTCATTTTCTGCTTGTCCACGCTTTTCATATTGCACATTTCATTTTTTGCTGTCCATGTTTTCATTTTCTGAATTGTGGCTTAGAGTTCAGGTAAGGAGCGCTCCAGATCTCAGTGAGGAAAACCGCTGAAATATGTTTTAGAGTGCTCTCTGGATTGTTGAGTATGGGGAGCTTTGGAATTCTGTGGATTCGGCTTTTGTATTGTATGGTCATTGTTGCAAGCTGTGCTGCAGAAGCTCCTCAGACGTATGTTGTTCATGTGTCCAAGTCCCATATGCCCTCTGCTTTCGATACTCACGAGAAATGGTACGCAATCGACTGTCAAATCCTTGCAAGGACTTGAAGAAGAAGAAGAAAGGAAGATTATGTACAATTATGATCAGGTCTTCCATGGATTTGCGATGAAGCTCAGCCATGCACAGGCCGAGGCGCTGGAAAGCATGGAAGGGATTCAAGCTCCACACCGCACATAGCCCCACATTTTTGGGAATAGACGGTAATGACGGATCGGCCTGGTCTGTATCGGACCAGGCTGTCGATGTCGTCGTAAGTGTTCTCGATACGGGTGTTTGGCGAAACCTTTCGGCGTTTACCAGCCACGAGTTTGTGGCTGTGCTAGTTATAAGCCAGGGAGTTTCGGTTAACTCTTTCAACGAATATTAAGCAAATTGTATGTATTAGATGATTAAAATATCGGGTTTCGGTTCTCGATACTATTTTTCTGCCCAAAAATGTGCTTACATAATCTCTGGATGTGCTTTGGATTCGTTCGCTCCTTTAGTTAATCACGCCAATCGAAAATAAAAAAGAAGGAACGTACATAGACATATGTATATGTACGTGACCATGGTTGGAATTTGGATTTCTCTTTATTTGTCAAATAATATTTTTTTTTTATGTTTTGGGTATCTATATTGTTGGTCAAAGAACGTTATGTTTAAATTTATGTCTTTCAATAATCAAGTTTTGATAAGAAATTAACCCTTCAATAATTGAAACTATATTAAAAATTTAACCTTCAAGTTCACATAACAAAATGGTGTGCTCAACTTAAATTTGACAAATCACTTTTGAAGGTGGTAAGCTAGAGATCAATTTCACATGTACTTATTTTCAGTATACTTTTCCAACAGTATGCTTACCAATTTTTTTAAGAAAACTCAACTACTTTCATGGAAGAAACAAAATTTGTGCATATTTATATTGATATTGAAATTAGCTAGAGAAAATGTGTGTCTTTTTGCATTAGGAAGAAAATAAGTCAAAAGACTCCCCAAGTGCTATATTTAAAAAAAAAAGAAAGTCATCCCTACATTAATTTTCACAACAAAGTAGATTCAACTAATTACATGTATACATTTGTACCTTATGTAAAGAGATTCTAAATCTTGAAAAAATAGGAATATGTAAAATGCTTATTTTCAAAATAGGGATATGTAAAATGCTTATTATATTTAAACCATTGGAATGTTTGGGACATAACATAAATTACCTTTGAATGCAAAAAGCAATTCACCTCTGGCATGTAGATTGATATTCCAAAATGTTATGTAAAAACATAAAGAAAATCATCAAAAACTTATACAAAATTTTAGAGAAAACATCATACCTCAAAAGTGAATATAAAATTTTTATTAAATATAAATTTTTAAAATCTATATATATACAACATTATACTTCCATAAAGAAAAAGAAAAAACTACGCAAAAGTTTATTTTAAATTTATTTGAAAAAAATTGTTTTCATATTTAAGGAGAACTTTGCCAGTGTATACTACAATGGCTTACATACTTATAAACGATCTCATCATCTACTAGTACATGTGTTGAGGAACATAAGCTTTGATGCATGTGTTGAGGAACATAAGCTTTGATGAAAATGTCAAATTGCAAGAACATAGTGTCATTGTCAAAATGCTTGAGATTCTCTAGCAAAGGCAACCATGATTGGGATGGAGCCATGGAAGTCATTTTTTTTGTTTTATCCATTTGATGTTCAACCACATGCTGCTCTTAATAAATCAATCAATTTCATGATGGAGCCATTGAAAGGTGCCTTTTTTCCATTTGATACTCAACCATATGCAACTGTTAATAAATGGATTAATTTCACTATAATAAAATCATGTAAGAGAAGCCACCCGTTATTGGTTATTTGATAGATCTCCACCCACTTCCACATATTTTTCCCTGCACCCTCCTCCACCCTTGCAATGTATGAAATATAAAAAAACTAAGTTGAATTGCTTTGTTAATCAATACAAACTTGTAGACTTGTGGTCATCAATCTCCATTTGGCCTTCGTAATGTGTCAAATGACAAAAAGAAATGAGAAGACAAATTGATTGAAACCCCAGGATTATTGAAGAGCCAACCCAAAACTTGGTCATCTATCATCATCAAAACTTGCAAACAACAACTTGAATCAGGGTTGACTCTTCCATCATAACTGAATAAATTTTGTAGATATATTGTGATGGCTTAGTCCAAGGTTGAAACAAGATTTTTCAACGACTCTATTTGCAAGTTCAATGTGCCAATACCAACAACAGTTGAAAGAAAAGATTCCTTGAGATCAGTGTTGGCATTGAGTATTGAGGCAAGGGAGATATAGCGACCTGATGGGAAAAAACGATGCAACCGGCCAAGTGCAGTGGGGAATAGTGGGGAGAAGGATAAGGAGATATCGAAAATAAAATGAAGAATTATTTTCTTTGAAACTTGACATTGAATATCAACCAGTCTAGCAATTAAAAACTAAAGGATTATTGGAAGGAGATGCCTATCACTGATAATAAGTATGCATTTGTAATTAATGGTGATTGTAGATTGGTCTGCATGGCCGAATGAATTTTCTTGATACTGTTTGGATACAACCCTACTGGTTTATTGGGAAATCCATAGAGCAACATGACTATCTGGAAAAGACAAGAGCAATATATTCAAGTTCGATGAAAGAAATAATACGAGGCTGAAAGGTTTGAGTTAGAAACTGAGTTAGAGCAATATTTTCAGAAGATTCCAGTGATGTTATGCAATGCTACTAAATTCTTCCAAGAACAGATAGAAGTAACGACACCTGATTGTTGATTATGCACCACACCTGTAGCAACATCCTTTCCAATTAGAGAACCTGTAGAGGAAGGGAAGTTAAGGTTATCTAGTGCTGAATCTTATCCAGTGTCGCTTGGCGCTGCCCACTTCTACTGAGGCTAGGCTAGGCTTATTGTGAACAACAACGAAGGTGGCAAGTTGCAACTAGCAACAACTGGGATGCAATAGGGGCGGTAGGAGGAGGGTTACAGGTTACAATGTAATCCAGTTGCAAGAAAAACACTCTGCCAAAAGTTACAAGCTCCAACTGTGAGATGANGTTTATTGGGAAATCCATAGAGCAACATGACTATCTGGAAAAGACAAGAGCAATATATTCAAGTTCGATGAAAGAAATAATACGAGGCTGAAAGGTTTGAGTTAGAAACTGAGTTAGAGCAATATTTTCAGAAGATTCCAGTGATGTTATGCAATGCTACTAAATTCTTCCAAGAACAGATAGAAGTAACGACACCTGATTGTTGATTATGCACCACACCTGTAGCAACATCCTTTCCAATTAGAGAACCTGTAGAGGAAGGGAAGTTAAGGTTATCTAGTGCTGAATCTTATCCAGTGTCGCTTGGCGCTGCCCACTTCTACTGAGGCTAGGCTAGGCTTATTGTGAACAACAACGAAGGTGGCAAGTTGCAACTAGCAACAACTGGGATGCAATAGGGGCGGTAGGAGGAGGGTTACAGGTTACAATGTAATCCAGTTGCAAGAAAAACACTCTGCCAAAAGTTACAAGCTCCAACTGTGAGATGAACAACTTGACAATACATTTATCACAAGTAACTCGGTGCATCGTGGAAATGTGAAGGAAGTTTACCTTTTTAATGCCCTCGTCAAAGAGAGGAGTTTGAAAGCTAAATGAAAATAGATTTGAGGGATTATTTTTGTATAATTCTAGTGTTTTAAAGGTTTTTCGGCATGCTGAATCCAGTTTTTCATTTAGAAATAGATTTTAAACAATAAAAAATAATATTTTAGTGCATATCCATTCCCGCCAAAAAATCATTTCCCTTTACCAATTTCTTCTATAAAAGTTTAAAAATGATGACCAATCCACTAAATACTAAAGCTCCTCTACACAAAAGATTTTTGATATAAAATAAACTACTGCAAACATACAAACAATTTTTTTAGCTATAAAAGACTACTCCAAAAGTTCTATGAAATGGTTTTTGGTGATAAAAATCTGCAGGAAACCACTCATGTTGAAAAATTCGTGGAACACTCAAATTATTCAGAAATAATCACTCAAATCTAGAAATCTAATAATTTTTAGTCGAATTTCAAACAAATGTTCCCAAAAATAATCACTGAAAAAAAAATCATTTAATAAAACATTTAGACTACTACATATTTATCCATAAAAAAAACAATGTAATGTGTGCGACGGTCTAAACTGGAGTTACTTCATCTACATCTACTATGAAACGTACTAAATGCCAGTGAGCTCTGTGGGAATATCTGAACAGGACTTACTTTGTCTGCAACAATGTACACAAAGTGCTACGTGAGGGGGAAAAGACTGAGTTAAAAATTATTTAAAACGATCTTTTAAGGTGAACAATGCAAAAAAATTCCGCATATAATTTGGCGTCCTCAAAACAATGCACAAGAAATTTCCACATCAAATTTGTCGCCCTCGTTTACTTCTTTAAACTTCCAGATCTTTCCATGGGTATTGAAACTATATTAAAGGATTTAAATTAATTTTGTTTTTTTACAAAGTTTTCATATAATTTGTATAAAATTAAAATTTTGAAAAATAAAATTAAAATTTTGAAAAATAAATATTTTTTTTATGCAAGACAAATATTATGTGTTTTGACAAGTATTTATTTGTAAAAAATAAAATCAATTTAAATATATTATTATAGATCTATCTTAATTGGAGATTTATCAATTTATCTTTTTTATTCTTTTAATAGATCTGAAATTAAGATGGATATAAGCTGGTTTAATATATTAATATTAAGATATATTAATATTATAAAATATATTAAAATGTTAAAAAATATTAATATATTTTATAATAATAATAATAATAATCTATTTTTAAGGTCATGATCAAGCTAGATATTAAGTGTATGAGACCCCTTTGTTTTGTGGGACAAGGAACCTCCTTCGCTCAGTGATTTGACTCATAAAATCTAAGGAGGTATACATACCCTATCCCCTCTTAAAATATATTAAGCCTCTATAACCACTACATTGTTTTAGTGATCTATTAATTAAAGGACAAAAAAACAAATTCAAATCCATATAATTTTTTAACATATTAAAATATTTTCTATTTAAAATATTAATATGTTGTTATCCGTTCTATCTGTGAATGTCCTCATTGGGGTATGGCCCTGGAATCTCCTGGTCTAGGTTTTCCTACGGAGCGTTTGGCTTAAGGCATGTGGGCTCTGTGGCAACGCCATTGTCTGTCTATACGCTAGCTAGCGAAAACGCTTCGTACTTGTTTAATGGTACACTAAGAAAAATTTGCAATATGAGCAATTTGTTTTTTAAGTTACACTTCTGATATTTTGAATTGAGTAGAGAATCTAAAAACTTTGTATCACATCTTTCAATGAAATTGCACGTTTTGAATCCATTAAAAAACATATGGAAAAACAATTTTAACAAGCTGGAACCCAAAAGTCTCTTAACATATTTTTTAATGAAAATAAAATTGCATCGACAATAAAAGCGTTTTAATTAACCTACAGCCCTCGCCTGTGGCATATTTGATCCAATCCATGGTGGCAGTAACTAGATAAGACTTGGAGTTGGCAATTAGATTACTTTTATGGTCTGCCTTGTTATAGGCATGTTTTGTGATTTGGAGTGGTTTCAACCTGAAATGGGATTGCAAGAGTTGCCTAATGATGGAAATATTTCCTAATGATAAAATAACTTCTTATGTATATGATGTAAATAATGCCTCATGTATATGATGTAAATAATGCCTCACGTATATGAATATCTTGTATGAAATTCAAGTGAGAAGTTCACTAATGAATATTTAAGAATGTAATTGTGATAAGTATGATTTTGATATATCATGTGGTAGACCTTTCATGATATATTTAAGATATGTAAATATTATTTCAAAATTTAACATAAAGGTTCAAGGTTGGTTATCTAAGTCCACTAGAGAGAAGGAGGAAAGGGAGGTCTAGTGGGGGTGATAAATGAATGCTAAAGTTGCTTAAGTTTCCAAACTCTTAATTTTTTTCCTTATTAGCATGTGATTTATTAAAAACCCCAACCATCGGTCATTAGATGTAGGTGGTGGTTGGTGGGGAAATCCACCTTCCATAGTTGAGGGCATGGGTGTTGAGTACAAACACCGTGAGGAGTGTAAGAGACTTCATCCTCATAGGTACTTGAACCTCCTATGTTCCCTTGCACTCTCTTCCATGCTAATTCAAATTAGCTCAAACATTATTGCCATTCTCATGCTAAATCACTCATTCTTACGATCTTGGGAATTCTCATTCAAACCCATTATGACCATCACTCTCATCATTCGAATCATTTTCTCATGTTGATGCACATCTAAAGTTTTGTAGCTATATTCTCAAGTGAGGGATTGAGATTCAAACATGTAGAAGCTATATTCTCAAGTGAGGGATTGAGATTCAAACATGTAGAAGACCAAATAGAACTGTGGAAATGAAGATGGTGGACTTGAGAAGAGACATGGAAGGTTGCAAAGGAGCGTAGAGGCTAGGTTATTTAGGAAACCATCCCTTTCCCCTTAGATTATTATTCATTGAGTGTTTAAGAGATGAGGTATAACTCTGTAATTGGGTTATTCATGAAGGTAGACATCAAATTGGACTCTTTTTGCGCACATTGAAGAGTATTGGAGGGATGAAAATTCATGAGGGACCATTGAGAAGAGAAGGGAAATGCCTTCCTTGTGTTGTGTGGGGAAATGGAAGAGAGTGCCAAGGTTGTGTTGGCTAGATGGTTTCCTGGAGTGTTATATGGTAAACAATTAGGATAAACTTGAGAAAAATTGGGTTGGGTGAGCGACCTAAGAGTCCTTGACCAATTTCTTTCTCCTTGGTGGCCTCATAGCTTGGCTTGGGGGTGGCATGTATAGTGGATGCCTACGGTTGGGTGGAAAAATGATCACAAGAAACCAATTTCTTGGACCATTCTATTTAAAACATAAGTGTTCCATCTCTTCTTAAATTTATGTTTATGATTCTAAAGTTAATCTTTTTTTTTTCTTATGTATGAATCTAGAAATGGAATTCATGGTTATAGGAAGTTTTGCATGCTCGGTTTTTTGCATTTATTAGTTTCTCGCTTAAGTGATTTTGAATAGCCCTAGAGTATTGGCTTCCAACTTATGTTGAGTACTTCAAATTCGATCTATAGAGGACTTGAGTAGCTTAAAATAATTGTATATGTTGGCATGGTTGTAGGGAAAATGATAACATGGAGCATGATCCTTTGAATAGGCCTTCAAACCTTCTAAGTTGAAATTCTATTTGAAGCCCACAAGCCTATTTATTTGAGTTTGGACTTTTTGTTGATTTTGAAGTCAGGTGTAACTTTGAAATAGTGCTTAAAGGCCTTTTTCATCAGAATTCAAGTCTTGGAGGAAGGCTTGACACCTTCCATTCCTTATTGTTTTTGTAATTGGGAAAAACTTCAAAAAGACCCGATAGACATATATCTGTTCGTCGCTTTTTCAAAGTGTATCTTTCAAAGTGGGTCAATGACCTTGTTTCCTTACTTTTCGGTTAGTACTTCGAAGAACATTGAAAGCCTTTCCTTCGAATTTAGAGCATATCTTTGAATTATGTTGAAGGCTTTTCTTTGAAGATCGAGGATTATGTTTGAAAATGGATCAATAAATTTTTGGCAAAGTTTTCAAAGAGGCCGATGGCCTTCATCTTTCAAGGCTGGGCCACTTCTTCAAAATAAGCTTGGCTACATATCTTTCAAAGATTGGGTGTATATTCAAAATAGGCCCAATGGACCATTTTCAGAGAAGGATCAATGGCCTTTTTTGTTTGAATCAAGCACAACATCAAAATATGGTCGATGGTCAATTTTGATGAACACCCGATGGCCTTTCCCTTTGAATCGAGCATAACTTTGAAATGTGGCCGATGGCCAATTTTGAAGAAGGCCCAATGGCCTTTCTCCTTCAAATTAGGCACAACTTCTAAATGTAGGAAATGGCCAATTTTGAAGAAGGATCGATGGACTTTCCATTCATATTGGGCACGACTTTGAAATGTGGCTAATTGCCAATTTTGAAGAAAGCTTGATATGTTTTCATCACGTAGGAGATTTGAAAGAGATTGATGGTTGATCCTTCAAATGGGCTCAATGGATTATGATTCAGATGCGCTCAATGGGCCAATATTTCAATAGATCTAATGGCCTAATGTGTGTGTGTGTGTGGAAGAACGACCAAACACAAGTGAAAAGGGGGTTGTTTGTGGTCTTTGATTGACATAATGAGTTTGGAATTTCATTGGAATTATTCAAGGTATCCAAAATAGGTTGAGTCAAATAAAATCACAAAAAAAGTACTCTATCTCCTCAATGTGGTGATCAAGGGGGTTGCACATGTGACAAACTCCCTAAATTGTATTTATTTACTATGATTGTATAATATATGGTAACTCTCCACTGTGATTGACTTATTATTTTTGTGCAATATGTGTTGAATAACAATCAATTGGTTGTGAGGAAAAGTTGTACTCTTCCCACCCAGGTTCAAATCCGACTTTGTTACATGTTTTATCTTAATGAGATGATTTTTGATGATTTATATATGATCTATTCAAGAGTTGTTGACCTAGCATTGTGCCCTCAAGAATCTAGGATTTACCTTGGGTACCATCCTTGGAAAGAGGGGAAGTGCCTTAGAGGTTTCCTCTAGAATATGTCGCCTGGAAAAAAAAAATACTTCTTGAATAGAAAAACTCCATCTGAAAATTCTACTCATGAAAATATGGACTTGTGTAAAGTCATGACTAATGACATTTCTTTAAATTGAATTTCATTTATTATTATATTCCATATTTTTTATGTCACCTGAAAAAAAATATGCGTTGAATAACAAAATTCCAACATAGAATTCAATTCATGAAAATATTGACCTGTATAAAGCCATGACTAATCAATTTCTTCAAATTAAATTTCATTTATTATTATATGTCATATTTTGTTTAAACTATGACATTAATCATATGAAAAATAATTAAAGGAACAACTTACAATTATTCTATTTTCGTTCATTAAACTAATTAATTTCATTTATTATCATATGACATATTTTTTTTATGTCGCATTGAAAAACAAATGTGTTGAAAGACAAAACTCCAACATAGAATTATGCTCATGAAAATATTGACTTGTGTAAAGACATGACTAATGCTATTTTTTCAAATTAAATTTCAATTATTGTGTTCAAAGGAAAAACTCCTACATAGAATTGTGCTCATGAAAATATGAACTTGATCCATATGGATGTCGATGGCCTCCCACCTATTCCAACTGGTTCATTTTGGCAGTTTTTCCAGTTTGGCAGTGTTTTCCTAGTTTTTGGGTCCTTGACTTTCGGGGTCGTTTTGAGGCCCTAAACAATGTTTTTAGGGATCACCATATTTAGACTATGGATTGAGTCAGAGTCTAACAACAACATGTGTAGTCCTCAGATAGACATTTCCAACGAGTTATCGTGCGCCTAAAACAAAGATCATATGCAAAAGTTACGACCCCGGGAAATTGATGTACCAGCTTACCCCAACGAGCCCACATGACTTTCAGAGCTTCATCTCCTAGGGTTAGGTTTTTGGATGTCTAGGGTTAGGTTTTTGGATGTCTAGGGTTTTGGAATTCATGCTTATTGTAAAAAATTCCTTCAGAGCCTCATTGTAATCATCTTCTTGTGAATGAGCGCAATCGTCACATCTCTTCTTAGAGATAAGCCATCACCATTCCAACAAGCTTGTTTTTCGCTATATTTTACAGTTTTAGCTTATTTCCTTATTAAATAGAAACCAGTTTTATTGTATCTCTATTATTTGGTGTTAAACATATTTTAATAATATACATTCATTTCGTTCTTCTCATGAAATCCAGATAAGTGGTATCAGAGTGGTCTGCTCCTTGTCATTCTTAATGCATGTCCCCAATGAGGTCCAGGTACAAAAAATTGGGTCTTGAGCTTATTTATCTTGAGGATAAAATTTCTCGCATGCCCAAGCGACCTCTCATGGTAGAAGAAAAAAAAGACGATGAGACGGGAGATCCTTTCAAAATGTTTATTGAGGAAGCCCTCACACAACAAAGGAACGAAATGATGGATAGTTTTGTGCAAATCCTTCGGCGACTACTGACAGGCGACGCATCTTCCTCAAGCGGAGGCGCCACCCCCTTCAAGGTACAAATCAACTTTCATATTCCTATATTTGAAGGTCAAATAGACGTAGATGTTGTAGACAAATGATTGAATCTAATAGAAGGGTATTCTCTGTGCATAACTTTTCAAATAGAGAAAAGATTACTTTTTCACTCCTCAAAGTTGTTCCCCGTGTCAAAGATTGGTGGGAAACTTTTTGTGAGCAAAAGGAAACAGAGGAAGCCTCATTATTTATAGTTGCGTCCACCTGAGAATCCTTCAGGAATGTTATTAAGGAACAATACTACCTTGTCAGAAGTTATGACCACTTGTATACAAAATGGACCACACTACAGCAAGAAAGAGACCAAGCGGTGCCAGAGTTCACAAATATCTTCCATACCTTGCACACCAAGCTGGGTATAAAATATTTAGAGCGAAAATTGGTGCTCAAGAATTGCAATGCTCTGCATAGATACATCCAAACCAAAATGGAATTTCTAGACTTCTTGTCCTCAGGTGCGGCCTATCGATATGCTGTCAAAATCGAGCAGAAGCTCCAACAAAAGACGCGGCAATTTGGGCTTGGGAACCCATCATATAAAAAGCTAGGAAAGGGTGGCCCCAACCCACATAACAAAGGACAAAGAAAAGATGGATAGTATCAGGAAAACCAGTCCAAGCCGCAAGCAAAGAAGGACATCGGAAAGACAAAGAAAGATACCAGGAAGTAGTGTGACTTCCATAAGAGCCCTTGGCATAACACTGTTTATTGTCAATCAAAGTAGTCGCTGGTGGCTGAAGTAAAATCCTTTGAATCAGATGCGAGTTTCGACTATGAATCAGAACCAAAAAGGGGAAGATGGATCATTGATGCAGAACTTAGTGCCACCATTGCTACCACCAAGCTCCAACTTGGTGAACCAGATGAGCCAAAAGAAGGAAAGCGCCTTTTCCATTCATAGATGTGGGTAAAAGGCACCCCGCTACACTTCATCATTGATAGAGGTATCCAGAAGAACCTTATCTCAGCAGAGGTCATCAAGCGGTTGGCCCTACCGACAACGCCGCACCTACAACCCTACACCATTGGATGGCTCTGCCAAGGAAGCAATCTCCGTGTCAGCCAACAATGTCAACTGGCGTATGACATCAAGCCCTTCAAAGACAAGGTATTGTGTGATGTTGCTCCTCTCGAAGTTTGTAATTTTATTTTGGGCCAATCTTATTTATGGAAACGCCATGTTGTATATGAGTCTAGGCCTCGTAGTGTTATTATTACTTTGAACGGGAAATTGTAAAGGATATTCGAGGTAGTCCCACCTAGTGTTGTTTCCTTGATCTCTGCCAAGAAATGCAAGAAGGTCATCTCTCAGACTGAGAAAATTGTCTTCTTCATGATTCTCTCTCAGAGTGAGTGAAAGATCGCAGCCACATCCAGAGCCTCTATGGTCGATCTCTGCACACAACAAAAGCAAGTGGATAAGGTCATGGAAGAATACTCATATATCTTCTCCTCTCATACCGGGGTACCTCTACACTGCCAGGTCAAGCATCCCATCGATCTGACCCCCAACGCACCGCTACCCAATGGGCCAGTATACCACCACTCTATGTTAGAAAACGAGGATATCAAGAGGTAGATCCAAGAAATGCTCCACAAGGGGAAAATCCGTCCCAACTCATCGCCTTGTGGGAGCCCAATCATGTTGGTGCAGAAGAAAGACGGGACCTAGCGACTCTGTATTGATTACCAGGCCTTGAATAAAATCACGGTCTGGAACCGATACCCGATTCCCCGAATCGATGACCTCCTTGATCAGCCCATGGGGGCCAAATACTTCAGTAAGATTTCTTTGAAGTATGGATACAACCAGGGCCCAATAGAAAAGGAAGATGTATGGAAGACTGCCTTCAAGTCAAAAGGCCTTTTTGAAGGTTGGTCATGCCCTTTGGTTTGATAAATGCTCCAACAACTTTTATGAGGATGATGGACGATATCCTACGACCATTCACCAATAATTTTGTAGTGGTATATATAGATAACATCCTCATCTACAACAATACTTGGGTGGAGTAATTGCAACATATTCAGTAGGTTCTGCACACTCTGCGGTAGCAGAAGCTATATGAAAACTTGGGGAAAATGCTCCTTCGGCATAGACAGGGTCCATTACTTAGGCTACATTGTTGATCATCATGGTGTGCATGTGGATCCAGCCAAGATCTAGGTCATTTTTTATTGACCATCCCCAACCACACTCACTGAGCTTCAGATCTTCTTGGGCCTCGCCAATTTCTATCGCAGGTTCGTGTTGGGATTCTCTCATATCGCATGGGTCCTCAGCCAACTAACCAGGGGTGGTGGTAAGGAAAAATTTGTGTGGGGCCTGTCCCAACAACAAGCCTTCAATGATTTGAACCAACGCTTGTTCTCATCCCCAATACTTTCATTAATGGAATTGCATCATCCCTTTAAGATTAAGACAAATGCTTCAGACGATGTTGTAAGCGTCATTCTCATTGAACACCGCCACCCTGTGGCATATCATAGTGAGACACTATCAGATTTAATTCTTAAGTACCCTCCTTGCGACAAAGAAATGTACTCCATTATGAAAGCCTGCCACCAGTGGACAAATTACATTCTTGGGAAAGAGACAATCATCCACACTGATCATAAGCCACTACATTTCATGCAGACCTAAGGAAAATTGCAGAATGACCACCATCATAAGTGGTCTACATACTTACAGTAGTTCCACCTCAACATCAAGTATAAAAAAGGAAGTACCAACCCAGTTTTTGATTGCCTCAGCCGATCTCCATTCATAGCACTCACCACAGTGCTAGACACTTGCAGCCATGAGACCTCTGGATTTCCCCACCTGTATGAGACAGACCTGACTTCTCCACCACCTACCAAATGTTGTGCGCAAACTCAGTGGGATAATTTCCATCTTCAGGACGGGCTGTTGTGTCATCTGGGCCATTTCTTCATTCCATCAAGCGAGCACACGAAGCTTATTTGGGAATCTCACTACAGTCGGGTGGCAAGACACTTTGGCGTTGAAAAGACAGTGGCAGTGCTGCAAAAATATTTCTACTAGTCGAAACTTTGACAGGATGTCAACAAGTATATCAGGTCCTGCATCACCCGCGCTATTGCCAAACCAACCACTAAGAAATAGGGCATGTACAACCCTCTTCCTACTCCTGACAGGTTGTAGGAATCTATCTCAATGGACTACAAGTCGGGCCTTCCATCCACCAAGAGGGGAAATGACTATGTTTTTATAGTTGTTGATCGCTTTTCCAAAATGGCGATTCTTACTGCCTGCGAGAAGAACATCATAGTAGAGGGCACTGCCAAGCTCTTCTTTGAACGAGTATGGGT